>PVMI01021172.1:0-11513 GCA_008528875.1 Aulacorthum solani
TTTTTGATAAAGGTAGACAATCTTATAAGGAATCTTGTATTACATTTTTATGAATTTCTAACTCAAAATAATTTGCAAATTTTCGTAATTTTTAAGTACATTTTTGAGAATTGAAATTCAGACGCTCATAAAAAATTATTGTGGACTTATGCACAACTTTTTTTTAATTTAAGAGGAACCTTGTATTATATTTTCAAGTTTTTTGACCTAGCTAAAATTTTTTTTGAACATTAATCGAAAAAAAAACTAATAATAATCGAAAATGTCATATGCCTTTAAAGAGTTCAACATGGGTCAAACAATTTCAAAATTTAGAAATTTTTTTTTTTAAATGTTAACACAAGCATTCAGTGAACATTTCATCTATGGTATGTATGGTCATTTTTTTAAAGTTCAATTCGCTAAAAACCAAAATCGATTTTTCAAAAACTAGTTTTGAGTAAAAACGACGGTTTTTCCTTAATTTTTAAATGTTTAAAAACTGCCCAATTTATTAAGGTAGTCGCTAATGGGGAGGGCGGGCCGGGCCTTTATGCCACCACTGGTATATACTTACGTTTTACTTTTACTGCTTCCTTTTTTTAACAAGGCTCTTTAATTACCAATTAGATCTGCAGAGCGGGATTGATGAAGTTTTCAGAATATTTTGTGCTGTAAATAACTGTTATAATAAATAATAATATAACATATAGCCACGTAGGAAAAAAACCGCGAATTCGATTATTTCTTTTTAGTTTTTGTTGTTATCATATTGTGATTGTATGTCTCAGTCTTCTTGATAACAATATTGTTGATCAATCAATCCGCACTCAGTCGTCAGTAACTACCCATTATATTAGCTATTTTAGTTATTACTTATTACAGCATTATTGTTTTTCAATATACTGTGTTATTTGTACCTTGTGAGTATCTATTTTCCAACGAATTTAATCAGCTTGTTATCATACTTTTCTTACTTATGCTAATCTTGCTTAAAAAGTTTCTCGGCAGTGTCGTTTTTGGTTGCCAAACAATATTCAAATAAATCCAACACTGTAAGGTGTTACCTACTCGAAACTTTTCATTCCAATATTTGCATGCTTATGTAATAAGCTTTTACTTAGAATTTCGAGTCAAAGATTGAGATATGAATATTGCAGTAGTTAATTTCATCGGTATGTATATACTTCAAAATGCATTGGTCGTGCAATTTTTGGTTTTAGTTGTTTAATGCTGTTGCCTGTTGTATACTAATTGGTTATAAAATATAAAATCGAGTAAATAAATAATTGATGTGTTGTAAACAGCACATGCCGGGGAATATGTTTCAGGAACTAAAACATGTTTTTATGCATGTACCTATTTAAGTTTTAAAATGTGGTTAATTTGTTATGCTGATTCAATTTTATAAATTCATGTATATTTATTATTGTGTGAAAACGATTGATTAAGAGTAATATTGAACAATTTTTTAGCGCTCATTTATTTTAATGATTATGAATCATATTATTTTAAATTTAATTTCTGTAATGTGTATAATTATGTTTCACAGATTTATGTTCAATTTTTTTTTCAGATTTATGAATAGAATTTGAACTATATTTACAACAGTGGATTTATTTTTTTATCAAAATGCCTCATCACTATGGTCTAGAAATGACTACACAGATTCGTCCAGAAAAGAAGCTGACAAAAGATGCTATGGAAAGATATTTACTTGATCGCAATGACTTGGTTTTAGTCATCCTTCATGCTAAAGTTGCCCAAAAGTCCTATGGCACTGAAAAACGTTTTTTCTGTCCACCTCCATGTGTATATCTTTTTGGCAATGGTTGGCAATTACGTCAACAACAGCTACTTAGAGAAGGAGTGACTGAACCTAATTCTCAAATGAGTGCGTTTATTGGCATTGGTAGTGCGGATCAAGATTTGCAACCACTTGATCTCAATAATATTAAACAGTATTGTGCTGCTAAGACATTATTTATATCTGATTCTGATAAACGCAAGCACTTTATGCTTATGGTAAGAATGTTCTACAACAATGGCTATGACATTGGAACTTTCCATAGCAAACGAATCAAAGTAATATCTAAACCTTCAAAAAAAAAACAATCCTTAAAAAACGCTGATTTATGTATAGCTAGTGGTACAAAAGTGGCATTGTTCAATAGGCTTAGATCACAAACAGTGAGCACTCGATATTTACATGTCGAAAACGGAACCTTTCATGCCAGTTCAACACAGTGGGGAGCTTTTATCATTTACTTATTGGATGATGATGAAAGTGAGAGTGACATGTTCAATGTTCGAGATGGTTACATTCACTATGGTAGTACAGTGAAATTAGTGTGCAGTGTTTCTGGAATGGCTTTACCACGGCTAGTAATAAGAAAAGTTGATAAACAAACAGCATTGCTAGAAGCTGATGATCCGGTGTCACAATTGCACAAATGTGCGTTTTATATGAAAGACACTAATCATATGTATTTATGTTTATCCCAAGAGCGTATAACAAACTTTAATGCTACACCATGTCCAAAAGGGCCAAATAAAGAAATGATCAACGATGGAGCTTGTTGGACCATTATCAGTACAGACAAAGCAGAATACCAATTTTATGAAGGAATGGGACCTGTAAATTCACCTATAACACCTGTACCAGTGGTGCACGGTCTCAACACTAATGGCGGGGGTGATGTAGCCATGTTAGAACTTAGTGGAGAAAATTTCACACCACATCTACAAGTGTGGTTTGGAAATGTTGAGTCTGAAACTATGTTTCGTTGCCAAGAGAGTATGATTGCAGTTGTACCAGATATCTCTTCATTCAGAGGAGACTGGTCATGGGTGAAACATCTAACACAAGTACCAGTGTCATTAGTAAGAAATGATGGTATTATCTATGCTACAGGATTGACTTTTACGTATACTCCTGAACCGGGTCCAAGAAATCGTGTAGCTCCAGCCGACAAAATAATGCGAACATCTACTTCAAAAAATAATTTTTCATTATCACATATTATGAGTTGATTATAAAAAGGGTATTTTTAATAGTATTATTTATTCATCAGCCAACAGGGTATATGACTGATAATTGACTGAATGAAACTACAGTAAAATGTTTTGACTTTTGATAATAAAGTAGTACATAGTAAAAATTAGAGATGTTTCGTGTAATAATGTTTTAAAAACTGAACTGAGTATAAGTCGGTAAAATGTTTTTGTTATACATTGGATAATCAGGTATTGAAAGGTTACTAAATAATAAATATGATATTAGGTAGTATAATACTTGATGGCTATCAAGTAATTGCTGAGTACTCGAATTATATTTAATAAGACAATTTTTTTATTTATATTTTTTTTTTTGTAATTACTTTTATTACATTGCTCAAATTTTACTTTGTATATTAGTTATATTTATATATATAATTTATACCGGATTCCGTGAACATCTTAAAAATTACTCATTTATATAGGGTTTTCATAAATGTTTGAAGTAAAATTATTTTGTACTTGAATATAATTAATTATATTATTTTAAACTAATAATTTTTATATTTTTTGTAAATAAATTATATTAAGCAGCCACTTAACCATTTGTTATTGTTTACCACAGACAAATTAAAGTTTTTAATTTACCACAGTATTTTTATGTACACATTTTAAGAAATAACTCAATGTTTCTTGTAAAATATTAAAATATATTATATCAGAATGTATATGTTTTTTAATTTTAGTTAATATTCAGAAATAATATTTAGTTTTAAATTTAAATAATGTTTTAGATAAATTTATTTTTCCCAGAAAGATTGACCTATCATTTAAATAAATATAAATTATAATTATTAATAAATAATTATTCTATGTACTTAATGTTGTGATTATAGTTCTCGACGGTATGACTGTTAGGGGTTACTGAATGTTTTTATACTATGATTATATATAGGATATTCGTATAGAATGTTCACGACCTTCAAAATTATAGTTAAAAATGTCCCAAAAATATCAAAGTATTACTTTAAAATAATTTAATATATCCACTTATTAGCTATTACCTATGCTTTATAACATTATAAAACTCAAAAGAATTTTTTTTTATCCTACACTTTACGAAACAGTCATTGGGATTTGATGATTGTTTTAAAGTGATGAATGTATTGTCTTACAATGATGTGTTCTTATTTTTCTGTCATCACCTTTTAGGGCTGTAAAAGTGCTTCGATGTTCTTTAACAGCATCTTTTTTGGCAGGAACGTGCGTCTAGTTGGTACTATAACTAAATAAAATAAATCGTATATTTCGATTTCATCGATTTCTTATAGGTATTCCCATTTTTCTTATTTTTGTTGTAATTTAAAAATGAATAACTGTGGATAGGTAGGTATGTATTTAAAATTTACACCATATGTTTATTTTATCACTTCTTTATGATAAAAATACCTGATAACATTTTCAAAATATTTTGACTCGTTTTTAGCTGTTTATGCCTTTATGGACATTTTCGATTTCTTAATTTTTTATTCTACAAATGTCAATAAAATTTTATTTGTTGGGTCAAAAAGCTTGAACATTAATTAATGATATATTGATAATAATTTATTTTCATAGAACTTAACTTTAAAACAGTTGAAATTCATTAGGGTTTGGAAATAACTGGAACGAGAAACCACTCTTATTATTAATGTTAACAACGACTAGAGCTATACGATACAGATACCTATCATGAATGTTTGACATTATTTAATGAACTAAATTTTACATTTTTTCCCCGTTTATGAATTGGCGCATAATCTTTTGATCCTGACGTTTCTTTTGCTTTTTCTTCGTGCTCTTTTGCATATTTACTTCGTATTTCTCGAACAAATGATGGAAGAGAATTAAGGGCATTTACAGAAGTTTGAAGAACTTTTTTTGGGTCTTCATACAAGATGGGTTGTTAATCAAAATATGTATCAAAATGTAGAACCTTTCCAAATTACCAAGATAGACCAGTGGGGTCTATCCTACTCTACAAGTATATTAAATTCAATATTGTATATTATTATATTAATCGATTTATACTTGTAAACTCCCTACATAGATACTTTCATCCATATCTTATAATGTATAAATATATCGGTACCTAGTACGGTCGTTGGACACCGTGAAGCATCGGGTCGCCACACCAATAAGGATATATTGGTAAATAAAAATTTGAAGAGACAGGATCAACTGCAAACATTAAAAGCACTGGGCGCAAAGGATCCCAAAGGTCGAATGAAAACATCGCTGTTGTAAGTGACTCTCAGTCATCGTGAGTCCGAGTACGCAGTACCTATGCACGATATCGTATTTCACCCTTAAACCTCAACTCATAGTGAAACACAGTGGCGGACTGAACTTAAATTTTAAATGACTCACAGGTATTTATAATTAAGAAATTATCGTTATTGCCCCGATAGTTAATTTTTAGATAGACCTTTTTTTTATATTATAGACTAGGTACCTATGTATAGTTATAGTTATAGTACCTATGCCGGGTCGCATAAGAAATCGATTAAATTAATGGTTCACTAAGAAGTAAAATGTAATGGACCAATCATAGCCCATTAAATCATGTTTAAAGGACCATTATTTGCTCATTATTGATTCATGAAATGTAGTCCAGTGATGCGTATGCAACCTGATATTAGTATAGGTAGTTAAATATTTGTTGTAGGCACAAGCGTAGGTACAGCATTGGGAACCGATATTTAAACAACCGTATTCTTTATAATATTATGGTGTGTTTAAACATTGCTTGAATAATTATATAGTAGAAATCGATACACTACATATTGAAAATACATAGACATTGTTAATTATAATAAAACTCGTAACACGTAAAAAGTAAAACAACTTCAACATACTTTTTATATTTATAAAACATTCGGTCCCAATAATGTGGTATACCATTGCAGCGTTCTATGGTGCTGCCATGGTCAACGATACACGTCCTATTATATTGTAGAGAGAATCTGTGAGGTCACCAGAGAGCGCAACGCATACACTTAAGTACGATAAATTTGTTGTTTTCACAATGGTCCAGTTCAAGCATGTGAAAAACACAACTTATTGGCTATTGCTTCAGATAGCATAACAATTAACTTAAATAATTGTCTTCTTTCTAGTTTCTGGGGGGTTTTTTTTTTGTTGATAATAATAGTGCATATTATTGACATTTGTACCTCATCAATCTCTGTTTTTAAATTCTAGTTCTTGGATAAAGTGGTTGAATTCATAATAACGGTTGTTTTGATATTGGTATGATAGGTATTGGTTCATTAAATTACAAAAATATTAACCACGATAGTTGAAAATCAAGTAATGAGAAAACTAGTGGTTTTTCTAAGTATAAACTTTATGGTTTTTTTCCGGTGTACCTCAATAATAATATTATGTTGATAACATTTTATGTTTTTTGGTAAAAAATCTTGAGAATTCAGTACATGTCTCCTCTTTAGATTTTTTCACCTGTTACAAAAAAAAAAAACCGAAAGCTTAAGATTAGGCTTTAGGCCAGAACCGGCCTTAGATATGGGGCAGTGGATTAGGGCCTCGAATGTTTGTATCATACTTTTGGTCTTGGGTTACAAAGAATTATTTTCTGAAGTCTCCACCCAAAAAAATTGCCTTAGGCGGCCAGGCCTCTCTTCGCCTTGAGAGCGGCTTGAATCATTGTAAATAACAATTGAATCTAATATTATGTAAAATAGCAGTTTAAACAAAATTGTGAATAATATACAGCGAACCATTTAAATATTTAATAACAAATATTTTATTTTAAAAATGTTGTTAAAATATACACAACTATTGTAAACATAAAACTTAATTAATGGATGTACCTTAAATGGTTTTGATGATGTGATAATAGTTTCTATTTATCAGCAACCTTTTTAGCAACTTTTTAAAACCGTCGGATACAAACTTGATTAATCTGAACTTTCACTTCGGTTTTTGGCAGTATTTTTTGTATTAAAAGATAATATTACGTAACACAGCGTAGTGTAAAGGCAAAACAGGTACATGACTGCGCTGGAGAACAACTTTTAATTATTTAATTATAAAAATATTTATTTATAGAGGTAATAGTAACTTATTTTTAGTTTCATTTGTTTTACAAAAGACGTTTATGCCAATTATTATACCTTTAAAATAATATACAGGACTTAGCTTGGGCTTCGGAGTTTCAAAAACTATTAATTTTAAATTACCCTAATATAATAATAAACTAGTTATAAAATATCTGACCCAAGTACAATAATTCATAAAACTATAATTATTGAACGACTAAAATATATAATCATGCTTTGAATTTACTAAAGAACAAATTTTTGCATAAGAATGAGTTACATAATATCTTAAACCAACCATACTAACTCTGTAAATGTAGCACTTTTAGTTATTTATCAAAAACGAAGGGAAGAATTTAAAATTTAATTTATTGATCTAAAAATATATGTGTTAGTAATAGTATGTACTAAGATGAGTACTTTATTAATTGTGAAATTTAAAATAAAATCTTCGTTTTTGTAACCACGTTGATTTTTGAAACGTAATAATTTAGTTTTTTTTTTCGCTGATAGTAGAAGGTGTTAAAGTTGGAGCTTGGATTAGTTGGATTTGTATGCACGTATACACATTTTTTTTTTTTAGTTGATCTTTATGTATTCTATAAATCAGTTGGAAATACGTTTCTTAAATGTTTTCAAATAAAAAATTAATTAATTTAGTGACATAATATTTTTTAACACTTCCATGTATTATTTATTAATTTTACTATTTCAAAGTCGTATTTCGTATTTTCAGTGCGTATAATATCATGATAAATATTATAAAAATGTTTAGCCAAAAGCGAACATTGGCTAACACCAGTTTAATCAGCGTTAATTAATTGATTTCTCAATTTGACAAATGACACCATGTGTTGCATACTTGCATACGGCGTATTCTAAATGATTATTAAAATTCGTATCGTATACTGTTGAACACAGGAACACGGGAACGAAGTGGAATGCATTTACCGAATAATTACACATGTAAAATCCACCAGTGATGCAGATATCATTACCTAAAATATACCGCATAGAGTAATTATTTACGGTTTACACAGATTGGGCATCAATTATAAATACATCACAGATACTCACATTCAGGTACCTACATTATGTACATTATATATTTTACAATCATCCGTGTTGTAATTATTTAATCGCATATAATATAATAATATATATGTAATAAGGTGAATTAATGGTTGTGTAATTGGTTGTAGATATAAGTTTTTAAAAAGTTAACAGTTATTGTATTATTAAGTTTTATATTGAAATGGATTCTAAAAATAACATGTACCTATTATTCTATTACATAGGTATATTCAACTTATTATAAGCTAGACCAACCAAAGAAAACATTTTTTTTTACTATTTATTGTAATATATATAGTCATCTATGCCGTTACATTCACACAGTTTAAAATGTAATAAGAATTCACCGATTATCCGAATATAATATTTTATAACCAGTGCTTTAATTTATTCGGATCATTAAAATTTGTAAGACTAGATTATGTTATAAAATTTTTCTCATCATAATATTATATTATAGTTACTTATAAATTGTTTTAAAAAATGTAATGCCTTTAATATTATACACATTAAACAATAAGAATGCCTTTACCACAATAATAGTCAAATAGATAAAAATACTTAAATAAGTTAATAATTTGATTATTTTGAATTTTAGTTACCCGGGGCACTTATAAAATTCCATACATTTTCACCCCTTTCATCTAATATTTACCTCTTCCCTCAAAACAGTAAAACTTATTTTTATTTAAAAATTAAAAGTATAATAACCTTACTCGTTACTAATTATTTGCATTTTTGTATAAATTTTAAACAATATTGTAATGATGCAATCCTTAGGTATATTTGTTGACTCTAAAATTATAGATGAACTTATTTATACTTCTTTATATAAATAAATATAATTTTATAAGTATTAGAAGCATTCTTTGTTTTAACGTTGATAAAACTACAGAACAACAAAATATTTTATAATAATAATAATATTTTTTATTGAAACAATTGTTTGATATAATTACAATCTATATTTATAAAAGATAAACAAATGAGATTTGATTGCTGGGAAGGGGAAGTCGCCGAATGCAGCGGCGCCTTATGATCATACTCATTTCAGCAATTATTAGTTTATTTTTCGTATTTAAAATGTAGCTTACCTCAAAGGAATTTTTGTGAGGCGTCCTTCAGCACAGATAGAATTATGAAATGTTATGATAGTTTTCGTTATGCAAGGTTCTACATTTTCTAATAGCACATCAAAACTTGATATTAATATTCGATTATATTCAATACATTGTCTGAGTAACGCCTTTTATCCTAAAAAAATATTCGAATTAATTGATTTTTTTCTCGATTATTATTAATTGGATGTACCCAGTACCTCCGTTTTATAGTTTTGTCTCTCAAACCTTCCTCAGCTACAGCAATAACTTAAATCCTTAACTGATTTATTTTAAAATATAACTTATATTAGGTACGTATGATTATACATAAATTTATTTGTAAAAGTTTAAAGTTTACAAATTAAAGTATGATATATTATATCATACTTAAAATTGACTTGTGAAATTTTGATTTAAAATTATGCGGTGTCTGAATAATATGAATCGTCTACATATAGGTAGTGGAAAAAACTACCTGATGTGACATAGTAAATACCGTCCGGTCAAAACAGATCCGTTGTATCCAGACCACATAGCGTGGATACTATTATATAATTGCATTAAATATATTATTATTATAATTATAGTGTTGTATTAAATTTTTTAGTTTAACAAGTTACAACAATCTAATAACTACACCAGGGTTGCTTTCTGCGTAATACTGCAATCAGTTTTAAAAGAAATTATTCGAATAAAAAAAAATTTAAAAGAATACCCAGTTATACAAATTTTGAAATATTCCTCTACAAATCAACAATACAAAATATATGAAAAAAAAGTTTAGGTATTTTTATACTATAATTATGGCTATAAATGGCTAAACGTAAACAATAACCAACTCCAAAGCGTTCCATATGGTGGTTGCCTCAACCCCTGACTCCCCCTCAAAAGCCCTCCAGACTATAAAATGTTGATTGCTTAAGTGACACAAATGCATTAATTTTGTAAGCAGTTCAATTCGGAGGGATCAACAAACGTCTATAAAATAATTCATGGAATAAAACACTAAATGTTTCATAAAAAAACGTGCACGACCACCCAATGCTATTTTATGACATTTTTTTAAAAATTTTATTTTTTTTAAGCTCTGCAGTTTAACACTTAAGATTGTATCTAAAAATATATTTTACAATGTTAAACTAGAAAGCAATAGCATTACTTCGAGTCATAAAAAACAAATCGTATTAAATTAATTATTCAATGACTAATATTATTGTCTTAATGACTCTTAACGACATAATCGTTTTAGAAACTATTAAATCGGGGAAACTAATTAAATCACACTATCTGATTGGGTTTACTGTGCAAAAGCACGCTCGGATACATATAAGAAACAACGTATAGGTACTTATGTATATTATTATTCCTTGATGAGTATCAATAAATTATGACTACACCAAAATCCGACAGAAATAATATATACCGAGGTATAATATTAAGTACTATAATTTCACATCGATACTTGTAGTGTTCTGAACAATCCCAACCTATACACCATTGGCAAAAATTAGGGGGGGGCTTAGCACCCCAAACTTAGCCGTAGCCCCCCCCAAAAAATCAACAAATTTAAAAAGCTATTTTATACTACACCCACGGGCATGCTTGACTTTAATATATTCAGCCCCCCTAAGTCAAAAAGTTGAAGTTGCGCCTATGCCCATACCATAATATCGATATTAATTCTGTTGTCGTATCAATTATTTAATATGCAGCGTTACAAAAACGACAATCCAGTCACATTAGGTTTTCACCATATTCATCTAAAGATAATGGTAATACGGTCATACGGGCTGAGTGTGGAAAGATAAGTTTAACAACAACGACGACGACGAAATTTTTAGAAAAAGATAGTATGATCAATATATTGGGACTATCCTATGTACATCTATTGTCTATAATATATATCCTTTTAATAATATTGGCATTTCAACCTGTACAAAATAGGTATATGGGGGACGTGCAGTCTATTAATATTAAATTTATGGTTTCAGTGAACATATCTTGGACCAAGCTTACCTGAGCAAGTAAACGTGAAAAGTTACACATGTTTTAATTCATACTAAAAGAAAAATTGTGAAAATTGCAATGCGGGGGAGGGGGTATCCGGACATGTACGTCATACTGTTGCTTCGCTTTTCCAAGGCCAAGCTGTATAACACCATGCATAAGTATGACGCATTTTCCTAACGTGATACCTAAACTTACTATATTTCCGCTCTCCGATATTAGGTAGGTAGCATAAGGCATAATTTATTACTTTTCG
>PVMI01021180.1:0-10440 GCA_008528875.1 Aulacorthum solani
CCTATATTATATAAATTAGATATTTGTTTGTAGTAATCATAAAGGCTTAAACATTCTATCTTAACACAATAAACTATGCTTATTATAATTTTATTTATTTAATTATATACCAAATTACAAAATATAAACATAAGTAAAATATAAAGTTTAAAACACGTTTTTCACTCTCGGTAATAATGTCATTCAACTTTGACATGGCAGGTTTAAGAGTTATTTCTGTGATTTTCAAAATAACTAAGACAGGTGCTTGTTACAGCATGGTAAACCAAGGCCTCCTGCACACACATTTATGGAATGCTATCCTCGCTATATATTATGATGTCTTATGCTTACCATAATAATTATTAATTAAGTATTGACGTTCGGACATACCTACTCAAAACTACCAATCTCTTTAATTAAATAGCCCACAAATCCAACAAAAATAATTTACACAATTTAAAATATTTTATTAGCCTGTAATTAACCTGGGAAATTATTATTTTTTTTAACCGGTCGATGGATAATAGTTTGATTAAAATCGTCGGAGCTAGTTTGCCTTCTATTTCTACCAAGAATTTTAAAAATCACTACCAGAAAAAACAATTATTTTTACAATGCAATTTTTAGGGTTTTCTTCATTGAATGTTTTTGAGACTGATGACCTAATTTTGCTGTAGCAATCTTGTTACAGATGCATTACACATATACGCCTTTATACATAGGTACTTTAGTAGAATATACTACCATACAACTGATTTATATGAATAAAAATATATAGTATACAATATATACCATCTGCGGGTGTTTTTATCCAACTCAATTTCTCATTATGTTGTAGACCCTTCTTTTGATATGTTGTTAACGTTTCATATACACTCCAAATATTGAAGTTCGTAGTCATTTGTTAATTAGTATTCAGTTATTATTGTTTCTGACGATTTTATGTAAAGTTTTCATATTTTTTTTAGTAAATTATTAAACCTACTGCTGAATATTAAATAGTTTGTTACCTTTGACCATTGACCTTTTCTTTACGTATAATCTAAACAAATTCTATAATCAACTATTCAATTAAGATATGATATTTTAATTGTTGTATCTAATGTTTCATAATTTGTATTTTGTATTTATTTTAGATTAATAATCTTTTAAGATGTATATTTCCATAGATAAAAATAATAACACATCTTTGGAGACGTTGATATCAATATATTTTGTTGATTAGACAACAAATAGAGTTATTAAACCATACAAATAAATTGAAATAATGTTGTATTTAAAAATCACCTCTTATACTTGTATATTACATTATATTATATTATAATAAATATGAATATTACAAGTGTTACAAATAAATATGCTTAAAAAAACCAAATTTCAAATTTTTTTATTTTTATTTTTATTCGATAATGGTGAATTAAAACTAATATCACATTAAATTATACACACATAAAATGATACTAATATGTTTTAGTTTATAAAAATGATCATAGACCAGAAAATTTCAAGGTACCGGCCAATAAAACTAAAATACCTATGTTTGTGTGATTTTGTTTGTTTTATTAGCTTGTAGAACAGACTAATTATTTTTGTTATTTAATTTTTGCAATATTATATTATATAAGTAATAAGTACATATAACCAATAGATTACTTATATACTTCGAAATACCGTGTACGTGTGGACAACTTTATTGTGGATGCGGCATAATATAATAAACCAAATGTAAAATTTCAATTTGTTATTTTTAAAAATAATGATAGAAAATAGTTGACCTATTTATGAGTTTTGGGGAATCTACGTAATGTACCGTAACGTGAAAAATTAGTAGTTATTTTTATATTAACAGTATGTAAATTAAGTATACTTAAAAGTTAAAATCCTGTTAGTCATTAGAAAACAACATACATTATAATCATGTTGTGGATGTTTAGATAATCAAATGCTAAAGAAATGATGTACTCATGTATATAATTAATAACTTCGATATTTTCTTAACGTGCGATGTTATTGACGATTTTGATCTGCATAGCGAATTGATCACATAGTGCTTAATTTAAATTGCAGTATTATAATATTACATAATATGAATAAGTACACTGTAAAATACCATATTTTTGTTTACTTGCGTTCTTGTGATTTAAATATTCGTAGGTAATAGTTAGAGTAAGTTTTTTACGGAAAGGTTAAATCGGAAAAGTTGCCAGGAATATTGAGAATTCGAGTAATACTGATTGTGCTTTTTTGACTGACTAATAACTATTCTCAACGTAGAGCCTAAACTTTGATAGTTAGAGACTTGACATTTTCAAGATAACTTCATATCACCACGTTAAGGGTGCACCAAAGATTTTTAAAAATTCGCATTTAAACTCTGCTCACTCAAGGAATTTGAGATTTACGATGGTTTCCATTGATAACATCTTACAGATAATAATATCAATGGTTAGTATAAATAAGTATTTTTTATTGTATGTAAGTTTTTTTAATATGGTTGCCATTGGTTACTCGGGCTAAAAAGCATGCATCAAATCGTCGCGTTTATGGCCTCGAATAAAGAAACTATATCTTAAAACACATATAAAAGTTGAATTCATGTCTGTAACTTATATACTCAAAAACTGCACTACCGATTTTGTGAAAATTTAAAATTATTTTGTACGATTGATTTATTCCAACTGCGATTCCAGTCCACAGGTGAATCTCGGTCTAATTAGTTTACAAAGCGATATACACCAACTCCCATTTACCCGTGAACTAAGGTATACTAAAACCAAGATATACCTATATAGCTTTATAGTTTATATTTTTTCATTTTGTTACGAACGAAGAACTTGGTTATACAGATAAAAATGGATGTTGGTTTATCCTAAGTTGATAAACTCAAAAACTATTATGAACTATTTTTAATAAAAGTTTTATCAATAAATTTCTTGAGACTATTGAAGGATGTTTACAGCTTATATTTCAATCCCTATAGGGAACTAAAGTGTAGCATACATAAATTGCTAAAACAGCTCACATATGAATTTTTTTTTAAGAATATATATATTTTTTATTTAAATAAATAAATAAATGGTAGTCGTTGGTTACATATTATATTTAATATCATTATTATGTTATATTAGTACAAATATATTTAAAAAAAATACAAATCTTTGGCACTGTATCGCCGGGTGGGAACTTATGTTAATATCTTATTTCTTATGAATTATTGGGCAATGACGAAATTGAAAATGAAAAATTGTATTTAATCAATAGGTACTAGTATTATAATAATGATATTCAATACAATTTCAATTTAAAAAAAAATAAACTTAACTGTTTGTTGATGCGAAACTCCCTCATTCAAACAAATGGTCACGAAGATAACAAGTATAAACAAAATATTAAAACATCTAGTTGTACTTATAGCCTACATATATTTATAGGTATAGCCGTATAAGTAGCGATTTTACTTATCATACATTTATACGAAGGCATAAACGTCTATACTTATCTATTATTATTATTATTGTTGATTGATTAATTAAATTTTTTTTGATAACTTTCATGATAAAATAGAACATTTTCATTTTTATAAACATTTAAATTATGATCAGATGCCGTGGGGCCACAAGGTATATAACTCCCTACCGTATCATCTAGTTCAGTGGTGACAAATCTATTCTTTATCGAGAACCAAGAATTCAAACTTTTCTTTAATTTAATATTGTGTTTTATTGTAGGCACATCTTTATGTAAGTACACTGATAAAATGTTATTTAGACTGTTATTTAGATGATAAAAAATGGGAAATGTTCATTTATATTAAATTTTACAAACGTTAAATTTTTAGAAATTTTTTTCAATTTTGATTTCTTAATAATACTTTGGTTGGCCGTACTAGGCCATCACTGATTTAGTTAATGATTATTTGTACATAATTATACTTATATGTATTTTAATAATTTAATCTTATCGATATCACCATACAACCACTGTTGCCGCGGGTTTATTTAAATAAAAAACCAATTAAGTACACAAAATGGATTTTGCTGAACTTAAATTTTCAATGACGTGTACTTGTATAATATACTTTATAAGATGGGACAACATATGCGGGCATCAAGTCGGGTATGTTTACGATACAACTGCTGCTGTAACCCTAACCACCATGTATTAATATAATAATAATAAACATCATATTATAACAGGAATCGTGTCGAAGCAAAAAGTATGTTGATTAATATTGAACTTAATAGTTAATATACCTATATTTTTTATGTTGTATAATACCATAATATTACCATGGAAATACCTCATTGGGGCCTACTGCCTAGACATTATATACCCCTCATGTCGCCTCTAAATGTGTTGTGTATACCTACTCAACTAATCTAATAAACTTGATAAGAACACTTCATTAAAAGGCTTATGCCCAGCTGATACTTGATTTAAACAAGTATAGTTGTTTCATGTTTGTATGTTTCTATATTATGTTAGAATATATTACGTTTATGATACACTATATTTTTACTGTGTCCATCCGTCCGCCGACTTTCGTCGTCATAGTTACCTACCTACCTGCCAAATGCAATTATGGATTTTATAAAAAATATTATTTAACTATGTATTTGGCATTTAACTTTCTAGAATATAACGGTCATAAATAAATTGATTGAGTTGACATAATATTTATTTAACGTACCAATTTATTTTATTTTTATTTATTTAAACTTTGTGTTACAATTAGTTTCAACAGTTAAGTGACATGAAATTTAATTTTTATATTTATATATTTTATCACTCGCAGCTGTGTCTTGACTGTGCTATCTGCTTTAAAGATTTTTGAATAATTGTCAATTATTCAAAAATCTTTAATTATTAATTGAATATAACTTTATAACTTTATTTATTTGGCAATTTTACATTCATGTTTGGTTATATTCAATTTTAAACTCTTGTATATTGTGCATTTATTATTATATAATACGCTTGTCACTCGTGTGCTTTTGTATGTTGAAAATAACTGTTCAAAATATACCATTAATTTAGTTTTTTTTTTTTTGCAAATGGAACATTAATTGTTAACAATTAAACATGATATATTTACTAGTATACACAACTAAGCAAGCAGATAGTTATTAAAAAAAATACAGTTAAAGTTACTAATAGGCAAATCAATTTCAGTATCTGTTGGTGTCATTTAGTCCCAACGTTTAGTATACTATAGTAGGGTTAATAGCATATTTTTGATTGCTGTGGACTGTCGCCACAGTTATATATCTGTATTTTGTGTAGATAACCGTGGTTCTGGTCTCTTAAGCTGAGTTCAAAACTCTCCGTGTCGGGTTGAGTTTAATATATTCAACTATAATAATAATTGTAGCCTGTGTGTAGGTAACGTGTTACTACATATTGGATATACGGCATGTTGGATGGTCGTTTTCAGTCATGCATAATATGAAATAATTTATAATTGTTATTGATTATCTTTCCAAACATAGGATTTATTTAAATTTGTTTAAAATAGTTGTAACAAATATGTATACCGTTACTAAATTATATTTATTTTTAAAATTAAAAAATTAGTTTTCTGAACAATTAATGTTGAGTCATGTTTGTTTGAAAATTTGCTATGGCTGATGGATGAATCATTAGATATATATTGTCATTTTTTGTTTGAAAATATAAAAAGTTTTCTAGTGCATGCAACAACGTATAGATAACTTTGCTCATACTGAATTAAATAATTATATTTAATTTTGTTCGCGTTCAAACAATTATGTTGTAATTTGTGGTAATTTTATAGTTATTCATTGTGTATTATTATATTAGGATACAAATCATAAGCCCTGTATTTTTAATATGTGTATAGGTAATTATGATAAAAAATGTCATATTATGATAGAACGCAGACATATATGCAATAATTATATGCAAATTATATTTTTAGGGCATACCGATGATATTTTCTTGGCTATATTTCGTGTCGATGAATGCATTTATTGATCTCTTTTAATTATCTAAGTGTATTTTTTGTATGTCCTACACAGCTGTTGCACGTTAGTACTGTTGTGAGTTAAAAATATGAATATAAACTCAAAGGATGAAAATGTTTTAAAATAAATAATCCAATGGCATTGAAAAACAAATTAAATTACAGAGCCATGATCCATGCAGTGAACACTTGGTGTGTGGACGAGTTTTAATGTTTCTGAATATTCTTATTAATGATAATTGACCTGGTGATGTCGCAATTTATTTTTTGTTTTCATCATACATATTAGGCTGTAATAATTATTTTGTTATTTTGTATTAAATGTCTAAGATCAATTTTAGTTTTCTCAAATGTAAATGTTATATCTTATATATTATGAAATAAATAATAATATATATATTATCATTATTCGTTACAGTACCTTACTTGTACAGCTTAAGACGTGTATAGTATCTTAAAATCGCATTATTTGAAAATTAAAACCCTGTACAGTTAATTTTTGAAGTTAGATCTGTAATTGTGGAATACTGGATTTTCTTGGCTATTCTGATAAGAGCTAAATTATCTCTTAAAAAAAATATATTTATATATTTATAATTTCATTAACTAGGCTAACCATTAAAAAAAAAAATCAGACAACAGTTAAAATCTATTGTAGTTTTGTAATAATGTAATAAAGAAGTGTTTTAATATAATAATACTATTTGTTTTAGTAAATTAAGTTATTTTATAAAATATTACAAAATCATGAAATGATTAACATATATCGATAAAACATATTAATATTGAATGTGAATTATATTTCTACTAATTTGTTTTCCTAATAAAAATAAATTTATTTTAATATTTTATAATTTGTTACAGTTTGAAAATGTCGTTTCAAGCTGTTAGTCAATAGTAAAAATATTTTGTTGGGTGCTTAATTGGTATAATTAATTTAGCCACGTTTGAATATTTCTTTTAATAATTTTTGATATTATAAATCATAATTCATAATAATGTAATCTATTTAAATTAACCACTGATTCTACTTGACTTGCTTGATAACTGTGTCTTCTACTTGACAATTTAGCATTGGTAATATATTCACTATAATTATAAGAAATTACCATATTACGTATTATAAATTATAAGCAAGTGTAATTTACCAATATTAATATTAAACATTTCAAATGAAACCGGGAAACTGCTGCATACTTATGCACTCTGTATAAGTAAAAGTCTCGAGCGTACTTCGTAATTAACTGATTTATTAGTATTTGTTATTGATATAGCCATTATCTTATATTATATGGGGAATTTTTACTTTTGACCTTGAAGTACAAACAAAATTCTATTTGGTATCAGAAACCACCCTCAATATGAAAGCATTTTTTCTGGTATAAAATATGCCTTTTGGAAAAAAATATTATCAATCCATTTATGGTTTCGCCAGAAATTAAAACTTTATAATATATTTCCTGAAATGTTTAAGCATTACTTAACTATTTATGAACACGGTTATCTACTAGTAAATATGATAAACTAGATCTTATCTGTATGATGTATCATACTATAATTTATTATTTATAATTGGTCGTGAATTGTTATAGTCTCTCCTAAATCCGAATGGCTGATAATAATATATATTTGTTAATTTTATCGGTTCGCAGGAAAGATAACAATGCATTATACGCATTTATAAATGATGACTGTAGAAATGTTCAATGTTTGCTTTTAGTTAGTATCTATAGGCTATAATGTTGTGTTATTTTCTTAGATTTTAGCTACACTAGTATATTATGATCGAAGGTTAATTTATTATTTTTTACCCATACTGTGTAACTCGCCTTTGTTTTTAAAAAAATTGGTTTACCTAATATAATAAACTTACACCCGCAAAATTTAAAATTTATAATTTTTATGTTTTTACTCGGTTGTTCTATAATATATGTGTGTTAACTTTTTAGAATACTAAATTTTAGTATAACAAATAGTATAGCTGAGCATGCTATATTTGACAGTTTTCTTGTGGAAAAACAAAATTATATAATATTATAATATATGATAATTGTTCTCTTTTTTAAATAACAATATGTCATCATGGACGTTTACTTTGTTAAAATTTTAAAAATTTCCATTCAAATTAGATGTAATTTTAAAAATGTATACCTGCAGCTAATGACATAATGTTATTTTGTTAAAATTCCGATTCCTAAATATAACCACTGTTGCACATAAAAGTAAATAATGTATGAGAGTGTATAGACTTCCCAAACCAACCAGCTGAGCAACACACATCCTGAATCTCTTTCGAATGACACACCGGTGTGTTTGCCCTACTCTGGCAATCTTTGGTAAGGCCAATTATACATCGATGCGTTTTGGCGTGCAAGTGTTGCAAAAATAAATGCGTATTTCGCCATCCCCTTGAAAATCCGAAACGCCGAAGGCCGAACCTTCGACCAGTACAGCACTACTACGACACTAGTCAGTATGTTATACTATAATATTATAGTTTCTATCATTCGCGTATTAGGTAGATGATGTACGATAATTATTCAGTGAACGTCAAGTGCTCGTACAGGTATGATAATAATATTATAGTTGTAGTCGCTGCCGCAGCCGCCGACCTTGAACGCCGTCGCCGAACTCTGTAGTCGGCACTGTGTACGGTCGGTTGCTCTGCAGCTCAAGCGGACGACCACGAGGAGACGCGCTCGCCAGTGTCGGCGAACGCGTCCGGGTATAACCATCAGCCTATTACTCCAACGATAGTGCGTCGTCCGGTCCGCGAGTCATCGCCGCGTTATTTTTTCGCCTCTCCGGAATTACAACTACTGCTCTGAAGTCTCCTGAAACGCTGTTCGGAGGTCCGCAGTTTTCGAGTTTTGAGATTTCGAAATTCGGTGTCGAGGCCTTACCTCCCCGCCGGTACAACAGAAAGAACTGGTCGCAGCCGAGGTCAGAGATAGATATTTTTTCTTTTAATAAACACAATAATAATAATATCATTCCGACAATCGTTTTATTGTCCGTTCGGTCCCCCTCGGTGCTGTTTTTTCTTTTCACTTGCTTAAGGTGTGTGTGTTTTGGAAACGGGTTCACACAAGCACACATGTCCTGGGCAGTAGACACACAAAAGAGCTGATGTTTGCGCGCCGAGTGTTGTACACTGTACATTTCGCCAGCGGGTAGTAGTGGTGTATTGGTGTGCGACGGTTTCAACCCGGGGGTGGGGGGGGGAGAATATTTCGATTTGTCAAAGCGACGTTGTCACGTTTCCCAGCCGCTCCGAGCCAATCGCCTTTTGTGCGCGTGGTCTTGTGCTCTTGTGGCAGCATGATCGTCTACACTCTACAGTGTGATCGTTTTATCGTATTTTTTTCCTTTTTTCACTCATTAGTCATTCCAATATTCCATACAATCGTCGAAAACCATATTTCGTGAATTATTTTTATTTTGTTAGACAATCACCTGTAGTTGTAGTCTGAACTCTGAACTTTGATAACATTACGTAGATATTATCTGTGGATAATTATTACATATTATAAATTATAATTATATAAATTCATGTAGTTCTGATAACGATTTCGGAAATGTTGGGCCAATTTATTGTTAGAGCTGGTGTACAGTAGTGTTCAATTTTGCTTCAGTATCATATTAATAATTCATTCATTATGTTGTGTACATAGTTTTATCACTCCAAGGGCCTAACAAAACGCGTCGGGCGGTTATAATCTTCATCGACGACGACGACGACGAGATTACGATCACTCTGTGTATCATCATTTATCACATTTTAAATGTTATAGTATTATTATATAAATATAACATATTATAACATACCATCATAATAATACCGTCCAACACTTTTCACAATATTATAATCGCTTATCGGTTCCCCCTGCTGTTACCACCTTGACGCAACTGACGGTCGACCTTTGTGTCCCCTATTTTTGCCCCAATGACCGTGTCTTGTCGGCTCCGAAATCGATTCCGTTCAGTGATTTCTCAGCACGACGGTCATCATGAGGTCCGTGAATCCGGTGAAGCGCAGTACGAGACTTGCGGGCAAACGGCAGCCGCCTGTTATCGCTGCATTAGGAGGAGGAGGAGGAGGTTATACGACGGACTACGGAAAAAGTCTCGGGTTGAGAAACGAACGGGGTTAGCGCGCTAGTATTTCTTTTTTTTTTGTCCATCATTAATACATGTGAAGTGTAGACATTTTCTGATGGGTATCGATGTCTCAGTTTTCAGATGCGTAAAACAATGAATTACCATCATCCGTACCTATTTAGTACAAAGTGGTGCCTATTGATTCTACATAATTAAAAAAAATTCCAAATGTGACAAAGTGTTCTTCACGACTTAGTGTCGACAATATTCTAGTAGCGTACTTCGTGTGAACCATCAAAGTGGATTTCGATTATAGCATACATAAATAAATAATAATAATACAATATTGTTTGGAAACACTAAACTTGCTGACT
>PVMI01021196.1:0-11718 GCA_008528875.1 Aulacorthum solani
GTACGAGTATAACTAAAAACTATCTCAAAGAGAAATTAAATAAATATTTTTTATCAAATAATTACAAGTTATCAATGTTTTAACATTTTGTGTATTAATATTTTTCTTTAATGTAAAAATGTTTTTTTTGTCTCCCTGTGGTTTCCTCTTGTGTGTTTAAAATGTTTTCTTAATTTTTCGTCATCTCTTGTTAGTCCAGGTGTCTTACTTTTTAAGTGAGTACAAACATAAGTGCACACTGTACAAACACTTGAATTTAACAAAATAAAACACGTATACCGTCAACACGGTTAATTAATAAAATATGCTAAGACACGTATCGGAATTATATTCAAGTGAATAATTGTAATTATTGGTACCAGATAAAAATGTACATTATTTATATCGAAAACAACACGATTTAGGATAGTCTAAGACTCTATCAAGACTATATAAATAGTTATTAATTTCACAAAAATAAATAATTATTGAGACTTAAGGATATTAAAATCTGTTTTAAGCACTGTGTATAATTTGTTCTGTCGAATTTTATATTTTTAATATGAGCGAAATCATCTTTCGCCTACGAATAAAAATATAGATGTGTGATGATAATAAGTGAGACGTGAATTACACAAATTCTCGGGTAAACGTGAATATCATATTTCACGGATACACATGGAATAATGTTACAAATTTACGAAACATTTTACGGGTCTTATAAATTTGAACCTTAATTTCAAGTGAATCGCATGAAAGCGTGTACACTGTTCACGTGAAATAAGGAGCCCTTCTTGTTATCTCTCTTTACAGTTTTCCTATCATATTTTATACTCGAAACTAACTTTTTGACTATATTTACAATTAGTTCCAACTCATCGTTCCACTTCCTGTTAACTTCCGAACAGTGATCTTTTTGTAAGATTATTTTTTACCGTACACCAATATTTCAAGTTAAACTGTCAAAAACTAAATAGGTCAATTACAAATGTTAAAATAATTCATTTTAGCATATTACAAACGACTGTTACAACTAAATTGAGGGAAAAAAATAGTTATTAATAAGTTTTTGGACATGTTCAATTATAAAATGTTAAAAAATATATATTTAAACGAGTGTTTAAAAAAAAAACTTGTCAATATGGTCGGCTGTTATTTCCATCTCCTTAATTCATCATATTGTGATGGTTATAGTCCAGAGGTCCTTAAATGTTTTTTTTAAGCCAACTGAATCTGAGAACAATTTTAACATCTTGAACCGAATTGTTTTTTTGAAGACAAATTAATAATTGTATTGCTATTTTATGGTTATGTTTCACCATACTTTTATGAAGGAAAAAATAATCTCGTTATTTTCTTTTTATTGAAATGAACTGATTTTTTCACGATTAATACTCGGATATACTATATAGTATTATATAGCAATAGTTTTGAAGTTCAAGATTAAAACAACAGTCAACTTGTTGAGTGGTTTCGCAAGTTAAAAAAATCATGAGTCATCATTGGTTGGAGACCATTGACTTAATATGTAGCTATCAATATGAAAATAATATTATCTCAACTTAATGTTTATGATTGGTAGTTATAATGTTAAATAATATATTTTCGTATTAATATCTTTAAAAAAAAACGATCTAAACACACCGTATTAGATCATAATTTCACATAACAACAGAAATTAAAATATAAACATAATAAATTGGATGATCTAATTAAACTCAAAACAATTGAATAAGTGTACAAAATAATAAGATAATATTATTAT
Organism: Aulacorthum solani; assembly: GCA_008528875.1. NCBI lineage: Eukaryota > Metazoa > Arthropoda > Insecta > Hemiptera > Aphididae > Aulacorthum > Aulacorthum solani. The sequence continues at coordinate 1,745 of PVMI01021196.1, forward strand.
CAATTTAATGTACAATTTTCTTATTAAACAATTCTATGTTGTTTTTATTTAGAAAAATTTGTTTCAACCAAAATAAACCTACTGAAAACTTCAGCCCCTCCCCCCAACCCTATGGCTTATCAACTAAATACTGTAGTGTAATCATTATTATAAAGTCCAAGTTTAAAACTAACTTCAGAACGATACATACCGACGTCACTTCACGTCTCAACACGTAACCACACTACAGGGAAATATTTCTGATAAAGGTGCTATTATAATATGCGCTGTCACCAAATTCCGCGTGGACCGTGTCTTATTGTCGTTTGCCAAATTAAATGATATTGTTGTTTGGGTACGACGGTTTTACTATAGACATTGAATAACCACGTTTAATAACCGCAGCGAAGTAGTAGAATATTTTCAATTATTTGGTATACTATGGTAACGTGTTAATCACACGGAGTGTGGTGACAGTGAAATAGCACCTATACATTGCGTTAAATGATAACATAACAATGTGTGAAGTGGTTATAAATGACAAGCCGTTACAACATAATTTAACAGCGAGCAACGACGTTTAAAACTATTATAACTTCCGTTGTCGTTATTTACAGAGTATGGCCACATTTCGTATTATTAGTTACCTACATCAGCATAACATTATAAAAGCCGTAATTGTTATAAAAAAAAAAATTCGTTCGAAATACAATAGGCACCTTACATTATATGAACAGAGACAAAATAACAGAACGACCGAAAAGGCACGATGTCTTCTACATTGAATTCGATCGATTTCGAAACGATCGAATAAGGCACCATAGTACTAAACTATACTGTAGACACCTACTAAGATGGTATAATGGTATAACCGTGTCTTAGGACCAATATTGTGAACGAGTGTCTGATCGAATTGCTAGTTTTATTATACATCAGCGAGCTATTCTATGCGATGGAACGATGGCAATACTAAGGTACGAGCATATTGGGTATTCGAACAATTCACCAAGAATAAGCTCAATATATATTCAAGTATATTATTGTTGTCGTTCTGAGTTCGTTGTTATCGTATATCCATCCAATTTTATTTGAGACAGACTATTCGCGAATACGTTGTGTCAATACATAAAAAATCAAAAATAGAAGTTGATAGCCCCGCCCCCACTGCCCACTGTATCGTAGTTTAACATTATAATTGGGTTTCGGTGTGTAAAAATATTGTTTTTTTTTCTTAAACCATGCCCGCATTATGATGATGTAGCATCATACCATTTTTTTTTTATGAATCTCGTGATCGGAAGGGCGAGGGGGCTAATTACAACTTTTATTCAGTGTAATTTCACATAGTTGGTATCATGATATAACAAGGTTAGGTAGAACAAAAAAATATACCTGACACACCAAAAACGTAATCAACGTAGATGACCATAACCTGTACCCAATCGTGACTTGTGATCATTGGGTAGGTATTGATGAATCTGATATTTCGGAAAACGGTACAAGTCAAACGAGTGTACGAATCGAATAAATCGTATATTATCATATTGTGATTCAGTTTGCACTTGAACGTCGAATAGAGTTTGTTGCAATATTATAACCGAAAAAAGTTGTTTTCGAAAATTGCAATATTTCCGATGATGATGATAATAATAAGCAATAACAATATTAGTTTTACGGTTTTGTCGGAGTGTTTATGTTGTGGTTTTCATGTGGTAGGGCCTACGTTTAATTGAAACACACACTCGTCGACGTTCTCGTTGTTTCGGCTGTGTTTTCTTTTTTCCTCTAGGTTCGCTCAGCCGGTAATGGTAATCATCAACACCTTTTGCCATTTAATCACACAGTAAACAGTGTGAACATAAAATAAATTCCTGTAGGTTTACACCCCTCGCGTATACAAATTATGTATTACTCGTTAATGAGTCGAGCCACGTCACTTACGGTGCAAATAGGTAGTCGTTTATAATATACTTCGTGTAACCGGCCAGCTTTGAACATAAGTACCTAGGTACAATTTAAGTGGTCAATAACTTATCCTAGGTAATTGGTATAGAATGTCCAAAGACTCATAGACCAATTACGATATTTTCATCAAAATTATCATAAACACATATTTTTCATTATACAAATATTAGGTATAGTTAAGTACTAACGTAATGTTTCTATAATTTTTTTATTTCACAAAAATTTAGTTATTTTTTCAGATCAATAAATATTTTAGTATTGCAGTAATAATACTATAATGTATACAACACATATATATATAATTTCAGAAAAATTATTCGTAGAGTTATTGCTTTCCACTGTGGCAAGAAGTCAACCGTAGAGTAAATAATAATATCATTGATAGCACATCTTGAATAGTATAACTAGTGTAGTCGAAGATTTGATTGAACTTTAGGTGGGGCTTAAATCTGCCTATGGTGACTAGCTATAAAGTTCGAAAAATGTATTATGATGTATGAACGGGAATTATGAACCAACGTACAGGCGGTCAATGTGATAATATGATATGATTAGGAATAAGAAACAATACACAGTACGACAAAATATTGTGAGACTCGGAAGTCTCTCGGTGTTGCGGCGATAAATTTCCTCCAGAATATGTAACATTATTCCAAGAATGAAGACATCGATTTTCTGGCGCGATAGTGACGATAACGTTTTACTAAAACTATGAAGGTACTGCGGAGACTAATTTTATGAGATGGATATTATCATTAGCCATTTCGTGTACACATTAACTGCATTTAGATACCAACTGCGATTCATCATTGGATATAGTATAGGTATATTATAATATTCTAATGATAGCGAATTAGTGTGGTAAACATTATTTTGTAAGACCCCTGCACGATTTCTCTCCACCCACCGGTACTACCGGCAGTCACGAGACTAATAAACTAAAAAATTGCCACAACACTCCTAATTAAACCAACGGCATACTGTATTTATTATCAACACACTTCATTTATTGTTTTACGTTTTAAATGGACTATGTTTACACATTGTATTTTGTTTGTAATTATTATCATAGTATATTTTCTAACAATAAAGAACGGTGAAAAAACATCCTTTTGTATTTTTTTTTCTACCCGACAATCTATAATTTACAGTTTTTTTTTCAAGAACGTATCTACTATTTATTAGGTTCCTTTTGAAAACCTCCGTCCAAAGTCTACCCTTATATCATAATAGTCGCGTGTCGGTCTGGTGCTCGTCAGTTTCTTTTCCTGCGGAACTATAATTACATTTTGGTCGTGATACAACAAAAATAACTAAACCTTTAAATGGTATGGAATAACTCGAATAAGCTTAAATTAGGCAGTTCAAACGAACGACATTAATATATTTCAATTGAGTAAATCGCTTCAAGCAACTCGTTCGTCTTACTTTGATAAAATGTATAATTTGTTTAAAAAATTCGTATATCTTTATTAGCTGAGTCCTGTGAGGATATGAGGGTCCTCAAAATATATATTTGACTAACGTAAAAACATCAAAAATCTAAGAGAACTAAAAAAAATACCCGCCCACTTGTAATTTACATCGAACGCTGACAAAGTGTGCATGCATAACCAATTTTCACTAAATAAAACAACGAGTGATATTGCAGCTGTAGTTCCATGACCAAAATGTAAGGCTTAAATCGGACTATATTATAATTCACACACAGTATTGTCACTAATATAATCATGCTACGGTGCACTCAGAAACTATATTATGTCAACACTATAACAGCACTATTCGCCTTGTTTATTCCCATCTCGCATCTTTTTATTTCGCGTACCTTTATTACATTTTTTTTTCTCCTCTCGTATAATACAACCCGATTGGGCGCAATCGGTTGTATTACTGTCCGAAATAAAAAATAAGAATTGCGACAGCGGGTATAGTATGATACGAAATTCGAATCACGTTTTTATATTATTCAAAACTCGATATATGTACTTATTTTTTTATGTAACACTAGGTAACCGATTTAGGTGTGTATTTTGATACGAATTTGAATATTGCTGACCTTTCGTCTATCCAAGGAGCTTATTGCCCCGAAGAGTACCGAACTCCGGAATCACGCAATTACAACAAGAAAAAGGCAATACATTGATTTCAGATACAAGTAAGTCCTATTACATACCTACAATGTATAGTACAATATTATTCTATTATCCATTTACTTACTTGCATTTAACAAATGCAAAATATGATTTTAATATGCTAAGGTCGGTACGGTTTCGCGAGACATTCAAACGAACGACTTAACAGTCAAGTTAAAGTAAAACTTAAAACCTATAATATCCGACACAAATCGTTTTTAATGGATGTTTATCTCATACATTTGTTTTTGCATTTTCATAATAAAAGTAAAGTTAGAATTTAAAATTGAACTTTTATAAGTGTAGTCAAAATGTCGGGTACATTTTACTATATAGACATTTTTCACGATGATTAAATTTCGGATACACTTTAAAATACTAAAAATATGTACACTTGTTTTGTTTGTGCAGAATTTGTTGCTGTCTATAATATTATATCAGCAACCGAAATATTTCGTTTAGAAATCTACGACGTTGTCAAAATAGAAACTATACAAATACATCAATATTATATTCACGTGAATATAAAATAAAATTTTTTTCACTCAGTCGTCGTGTTATTGTTTAGCAAGTCGGATGATTCTCAAATTTTCATTATTCTTTGTATAACTGGTGATAATGCATGTTACATTGTACAGTATCCTAACCCACTAGGGGAAAAGAATGCTAACGCAGTGACGACCACAGATTTGATACCATGAACAAAAAAAAAGAATAAACTTTACAGCTGAGTAGTTGAGTCAAAAGTAAATTTTGGTAGTATATGAAATCCCTAGTTATCTCATTTAGTGGAACTTAAAAATCTCAATGCTAAATTTTTAGCAATTTTTTCAATTCTATACATGACAGCGGTCACGTCATGCTCACAAAACGAGGGCTGTTGAACTATTATTTAAAATTGTATTCTACCACTCAACCCAGCGAACACTCGTATAGCCCAACATTCGAATTTCGTACATCATAATTGTAAGACGAAAGTTGTATACATCAGACAGAATTAAAACATAAAAAATATAATATAAAGTAAAAATACTCAAATGGAGATCTTAATATAGTGTTGTTATAAAAAAAATAATATTACATATATGTGGTATAGATGTATAATAGGTATTACCTAAACATATTGATATATAGACTGCAAATCCCCCAACCCTGCTATAGATCGCCAAGTGCAAACATCATTTCAGATACGTCATATTCGTGTAATTTATGGAACCTAAAGTGTATGCTATCTTTTTCTAAAAACATTATTATCTTTTTTTTCTCTCTCTCTCTCTCGTCATAAATATGTATAAGTGCTCTTGAGTTGTATGCTATATTTTTCTAACAATGTTGGACATAGGACCTCTCTTTCTATCTTTTTCTTTCTCATTTACTTTCTCGCTTCTGAGGTTCATTATTAAACACACAAAATTAAAATACAATGCTTTATTGTAGTTTTGTACCACACTGACAACATCAAGCTATCACTGCTGAAGAACCAACTTTTCCACTCCTATATGTTATATATTATAGCTTAACCTTCTTTTTTACTGTAATACATGTTGTTTTAGCGTACAAAAACGTACTGAATAAGACATAATGCTGAATTTTGTTTCATATTAAATAAATGTTTTTTTAACCTAGTAAATACCTAGTATTAATTCTAATAATGGTTATACATAACAATAGATAACAATATAATATTATATGTACCTACCCTGAATTCGTATATAAATGTATTAATATGTATATATTACTTACATTATTTTTAATACAAAAAATATATACTAATATTATAATATTGATTACCGTATTCTTTTTTGCGTCAATACTAATAAATAATAATATTATTGTAATGATAGCAGTGAAACCTGCATTTACGGATTACCATTAATAATGGACACTTCTAAATTGCTAGGATGAATATACAACTCTCTTAATAACGGACACTTGTAAATAGAAGATACATAATATCCCCATTTGCAACTTCGGTGACTTACTCCATCGTCACTGTGTATATTGTACTAGGCTATTGACGCAAGTAAACGGCTCATTTATTATTTATTGTTTAAAAACTACGCAAGCGAAATACGATCAAACATATACTTTATCAAATGTAGGCGTGCTTTTTTAGCTGGACATCATCACGGAAAACGATATTGCAAGTCGGAAGTACGCAACTGTTTGAATCGGTCGTCCGTGATGATCAAGGGATGAAAGATATTCGATGTGGCTGAAATTTAAAACCATAATGTAGACCCCACGTCGAGCCCGGGAATAAACTACCTCAAACCGAACGTGATATTTTTTTTTTACGCACATTGGCTTCAAAATTGTTTGAGGTTCGCTTTCGACGAGACTTATCAATTTACGCTGTATATTCCCCGCAGGTGTTTGAAATTTAATCACGTCGCAATCGAATTTTCCGTGTGCTCAGAGCATCGTAATAGATTTATATTATAATTAGTGGCGTATATTATGATTAACCACCACACACACAACAATATTATAATATGGTCCATACACGTATATATATTATCGTAACGCAATATAATAATAGGTAGTATGTCAGTAAGTTGTATAATATACGCAACCGCATTGTGCCACGGACAATAATCGATATATTATGTGTATAATATTTCAAACAGGTCTTTGCGATACTCTATATAGTGTACCTACATTGTATTATATTATATGTACAGACGAACAAAACGTCGCGGAAATCGAATTTATAATAATATGACAGTAGGTATACAATTATAATTATTATACCTGCCCAATATAATTTATTGTTGGGTACAGCACGAACATCCTGTTCCGAGCGAAGAGACTATTCCAAACGACCTACTCTATATAAAATATCATGTTATCGCAAGAATAAATAAACGCATTAAATATCTTTGTACAACGTTTTTCAGGATATTTCAAAAAATATTAAAAAATGTTATCTTGTATACAGATAAAGTCATTCAGCTATTAGATTCTTTACTGGTAAAAATGTCTGTGTTTTTATAAAAATAAAAACTCCCAGTTACGCCGAGTTACCATCCTCCAGAAAATGTTTTTTTATTATTATTATTATTATTATTATTGTTTCACATCGAGTTAAAATAAATAAAAATAAATATTTTCTCTTCTACACTCTTACATAAACCCCCCGTGTTTCACAGAGGGTGGTTTTAAAAAATTTTACATTATTGTTTTTGTAACCATTCAAAGAACATTCAAACGGCGCGTATCTTAAAATCTCCATGTTATTGCTACAAATGCGGTTCATCGTGACGACGAAATTATGACGTCACAAGCAGACTTTGTCTATAGCTAAGTGGCTTGCTATAATGAAAAGTCAGAAAGAAGTTTTAATGGTATTTTGTCTTTGTATCGTCCCGGTCAATAATTTTATTCAAAATAAATTATAATAGTATGTTTGCTTTGTTGTACGGCCCATTAATTTTCAAAGAAATGATGAAAGAGTTTTGAAAAATTGTAAAAACAAAAAAACAAAACAATAATTTTAATGAAAAACAGGAAGTCGTTGAATTTCCCTTTAAATTAATTTAGTATATTTTTAATCAAAATATATATTTGTAAAATTTAAAGTACGAAAAAAATAAATCACAAAATTAAATAAAAACTAAACTTTACGTGTAAAGTTCAACCATTATGTATCATTATATCTTTATGTTATACCTTTATGTTTCTATTTATATTATCTCATTATGTATTATCATAATATTACGTTGCTCAAAATTCTTCAGGCGTAATGTAGTGGTCAAGACAAATATTTCATATCAAATATGTTCAGACTCTGTGGCGGGGCTAACTTTTCAAGTCTTTGAAGCAAATTATATATTTAAAATATGTTTACCCCCTTAACTACTTCAAAATGATTCGCAAAAGAGCTAACTCTAAACCCGGTAACATATATTAACTATAATGTTTGTCATGATACTTGTGTTGAAGACTTGAGGTGGAACGATACCTAATACATATAAAAAGATCCAGCAATCCATATAGTCATGAAACAATGTTGCATCAAATAGTCGTACATCCCGTCGCCACTCAGTATTCAATTATTTCAATAACAAATACGTCTTTAACAGACTAAACGTTAGTTTATAGATTAAAAATACAATTTTATTATAATTTTATACGTAAGACGATCACTCCCCGGTTGACTATCACTTGACAAGATAAATAATACCTATGTATGTAGGTCAGCCATCGTCTTAATTATACACCGCTGTGGCGCCTACTGCAGTTTTATATTCCACACAGTTTACGACGAAACTGCATAAATTATAATATTATAGATACTTTAACGACTATGGCAACTATATATAATATTTACATTGCCTATTATAATGTATGAGCCACAATGACTAGCACGGCTGTAATAAACTTTTTAACCCATTAATATCTCAACCGTCGCCTTTAACACATTTCCCGGGAATATCCCTCGCCAAATCCAAAGCCAATAATTGTGGCGATACCTGTTAAAAAGCCGAAATTCATAGTTAATTCAAAATTGTGTTACCTATGTGAAACGTGCCTACTATTGTTGAGCCCGAAACTATCGGTTTTCACTATTAAAATAGAAAAATAATAATAATTGGCCACGGAAAAGTAATTTACAGTGAGTTGCGAGAGACAAGTACCGAGTGACAGTGTGAACCCATTTTAAACCACCTTCAGGGTCATGTGTCGGATAAAAAATAATAATAAATTCACCTCCATGGTCCCCGGGGTGAATGAATATTTTTTTTCGTACTATGAGATCACTTTTAATATTATAATGATATTAATATTTAATACACGCTTTAATGTATAATAACATAAAGTAAAACGTTAGAGCGACCAACACGTGGAAAGTTATATACTTATACATGTACTAAAAATATTAAAAATTCATATTATGAGCTTTATACGATACTCGTATATTTAATATACAGAGTGATTCACCGATCAACCTTCTTTTATTCTTAAACAGTGTTTTCAATTCCACATATAAAATAAATATATGTAATAATATTTAGTTATTACACACTGGACAACTTTGTCATATTATAAAATTGTAATAAATTAATTTTGGTTTCTATAATTTTCAAATCATCAAAGACAGCATGATATGTTCCAAACGATACATGAATATTCTTAATACTTAAAGTTCAATAACTGAGAAAAAAATTATTCGTTCGATTTTCGGTGCGCACATCAATATTTTCATAAACAAGAAATAAGTTTGTATGGTGGAACGCGCTACACTCCTCAAATTGAATGGATCGAAAATCTAAGTGATATAATATGAAAATAGGTATTTACAAGTTCCCTGTGCAAATACTGGAAAATTTCAAAAAATCAGAATTCGAATAACTTATTCATTGTTGTAATAGAAAAAAATGAGGGTGAACGCGCTGGGCGTATCACTCTGTAACCTGTATATTCTATACGTGTCAATATTAATATATTAAGCATCATATACGAACAGATGAGTCGGTGTTATTGGCCCCGAGCGAAATGATCGAAGCGCAACAGTTCAAATAATGATTCGTTCAGAACATACCTGGTGTCTGGTAACCATATTATATTGTATTTAATATTTATATAACTACAAATTGAGTGCCTCAACGGTACGCGCGAGACGCGTTCGGAGGAAATCTTAGCGGCGTTTGTGAATTTTCCGGTGGTTGAGATAAACATTTTTTTTCTGATACAATCGTGGTGTTGTAATATCATTATTCGGGAAGTCTACGACATAATTGTGTGTATTACAATATTATTCTGTTGAAAAATATTATATTATTTTTAATATATTGCACGGACCGAGAAACGGCGCAGCTTGAATTTATTATAATCAAAACCGTTCTCAAGTACACAAAGCTTTCTGAAAAAAAATCACTAGACCTTTGTTTTACA
>PVMI01021198.1:0-11028 GCA_008528875.1 Aulacorthum solani
CCTTAAATAATATTTATACCTACAACTGATCTTACATTCTTATGCTGATATCAAGCAGTAACCGCCAACAGCAACAAGTATTGTTCATAATTTTTATTCTTGAGAGTTCAATAAGTCTAAAGGCCTCATTGCTACCCACAGAATAAACAAAAAGGAATCATATTTCATTGGGTTCATTTATTCTGTGATGCTACTACACAAGAGATAAGAGACAAGTGTAAGGTAAAAACATAGAGGGCGCTTTTTGTTTACTCGTTCACTCATTAAAATGTATGATTGTTCGTGGTTAAGACATACAGATTGTTATTGTTGTATTTTGTCGTCAGAACAGATTACATCTTGGCAGTTTTTACGCCACTCGGAAGTCTTAACGCTGTTCTCATGCACTGCAATTCTTCAGCAATCAGTTATGGTCTAGTACAAGCCGTAAGGTCGATAGCCTATGCGTGTAATTAGTGCACAACTGAACCATATTATAGATTACTAATTACTATAATATTATGAACTGTATAGTTTTATAAAATTATTAGTAGTATTGCTCATGAAATAAACAATCACAATTATGTTTGTTTATCGGTAGTAAGTAAGTATAGATAAGTAGATTGTTGCTCTCTGTCTCTCATTGCCTCATCAGTCAGATACACGAAGTTTAATGTAAAGAATGTATCTATAGGCATGTACTTGTAATATTAAAAAAACCAAAAAATATTGTGTAATATAGATTATAGACTACCTGTATAGTTTACCTTGTACCTATTATATTTTTTCATTGTCACGGCCGAAAATATTTTCGTTTACAAACAATGTCAAGGTAGATTTTTTAACTATAACAGATCAACAGACAACGGCCACTGAGAGCAGCGGTCCCAGATCAATTTGTGAAAAAGAAGCACGTGAAGTTTAGGGCGGATGATGCTGGTTGTCCCGAGAAGATGTCATGAGCAGAACCAGTATAAAAATAAATTATGTAAAACGTAACCTAACTTAACCTTTGTCTACTGGGGGCTCTGGAATCGGTGCTTTTGCACTATAGTACCCGCTAGGGTAGGCAGTATCTGGTCCTCTGTGCCCTGAGGGTACCATAACCGCTGTATTTCTTATTATTTCACAAATGATGCGGCATTAGACCTTGGCAGTAATAATTGTCGAGGTTGGTCGGTGTTTGATATTTACGTTATAAACATGGATTAGGTAAACTTATAAGCTGGTATATCTTATAAATTATAATGAACAGCTATTTTATGTAATAGCCAAAAATAGGTAGGCATACATTAAAACCTTTATCAAATCGTAGAAAAATATTTCTGTTTCAGTAAAATGCACGTATATTCACATATTATATAGATGTATAATATTAGGCACACCGTACAGATTGAAAATTGATAGCAAATAATAACAACATTTTCTAGTAGGCAAGTACATGGAATATCGTGTTAAAAATTATACTTTAGTATAGTAGCTGTATTGCCTACAGCTACACTCCACTGGACTTAAAATTAATCCATCCAACTTCCGTTTTATGTTTCACTATTTTATTTTCTGTAACCAAAAGCAATCCTTTAAAGATAAAAATAAATGTTTGATTTTCGTGTGCACAAACAAAATTCAGGTGCTAGCCAATATTTATAGGTTGAATTCCACCGTGAAAAGTAGCCCACGAACCGTCCGAAGAATATTTGTGCAAAATGTGGTGCTAATTGGTCAAAAACTGTGTATATTTACACAAGGAACATCAGAAAGGTTAGGTTAGACTTTATATTATATTATGACGCTGTTGAATTATTATTATGTATTCATGTTTAGCTAAACTATTATACTAACGTAATACTTGGAATTCTTAGTATATTACCATGATAAATGTAACAATTTCTTCCATCGAACTTGAAGATATTGGTGCCTACTTATAAGTATCACTAGCCCAGCCATAATTAAATTGCAGGGAATAGCGCGTAAAAAAGAAGATACTGTAGGTATGTATCTGAAACATCTCTTACCGACTTAAATACGTAATCACTTGCTATTTCATCACTGTAAAATATATAGGTAGGAATAGAAAAATAATTACAAATACCTAACTATACTAATTGTAATTTAATTTGAATATATGTTATTATTTAACACAAAAAGTGTGTGAGTGGGTATAAACATAAAGCATACAAACATATTATATCAGCGGCGTATCTAGAATTTTTTTTTAGGGACTAAAACTATTTTTTCCATTAGGAGCCAAAGAGACCGGATTCCTCCTCTTGTTATCCTATCTTTTCGTAAAGTACATTTTTACAGACCATGATTTGACTTAAAACTATATAAACATATTTTATAATATTATACATTTATTTAATAAATAAAAAAAGTTTTGGGAGGTGATAAATCACCCAGATCACCCCCTTAAATACGCCACTGTAATATATTCATGCTGATGATGTATAAAATGCTCTTAAAATATAAAATATATTATTTTTATGAATTATAACACACATACACTTTTAGTATTCCTCTACAAGTTCTTCAAATAGTTAATGACTTTTGGACATTTTGATTTTGTATATTGTATATACAATTCTAATATTAACTAATGTATTAAATTACCTAATTAACAGCTTTTTTTGTTAAATGATAGGTACTTACTATCTCAAGTAACCTATTTCTTTTTTGTTTCATAATTAGGAACAGATAGGTTGCCTGGTATGTAGGAACTAATAAAAGTTTAGTGACCAGTGTTCAATGATTTAAATAATAACTCAGCATTCTGTATAATAGGTTAATAATTATAATAATAATAATGATAAGTACATAAAATAAAATGTAATAAATCTGTACCTACCTACATTAGGCGTCTACAGCAAACCGCGATGTATGCAATATTATACAAAGATTATACAACATTTTTTAACATTATTTTTATTATTAGGAGATTTATATTTTATATGATAAAATGTGATTATTTATTTCAATTATTTAATATAAATAATATATACTTAATATTATGATTTATGAAAGACGGTCATAGTTTCATATTATTTGGGTGGGTATGTGGCGATGTTGCCATGTTAGTATAATATTATAATATGACCTCCAGTATACTAATATAAAGTAAATACAGAACAGTAAACTTTGAGAAATCGAAAACTTTTAGCAATAAAGGGTAGGTAAATCAAATTGGCTAAATAAATTACAAGGTTAGTAAGTAGTTATATTGCGAAGGTTATGCAATTAAATTATATACATACAATAATATTTACAGAGGTAGAGCCAGTCAATATTTTACAGGATGTTAATTATATCTACAATTTAACTCAAAAGTTCTTTTTGTATTTATGTATTATTTATTTATTTAATTTTAAATCGTTGTGTGCACCAAGACGTAAATATACCTACCTAGTAACTTAATTACATATTTAAATATTTTAAATAATTAAAATTATTACATAATATATTGGTTCAAACGTGATGAAATTAATTGTTTTTTATTATTATTATTTAATAATATACAATGTATTTTTTTAATGAGAACCACCCCTTTATATATATGTTATAAATTAGATACATAAAAATGTGGGCAAGTAAAATTAAATAGTCAGTGGGTTACTGCAGTCCGCTCTGCTGTACAGTATGTTTCGTAATGGATGTGTTAAATTTGAATTCAGTATTTTAATGTTATAAGATAGTTTACGAAAAACGATACTGAGCGAAAGCGGTCAGTCAGCCTGTACCACTAAGTATATATTTTATTATGATATCGTTGCTATTAAAGTAATATTTATGTTACTATAAGTAATTTTGAAGGTTGAATTAATTTTTTTTAGTTTTTTTTTAACCCTCAAAGTAGTATAGTAGGTAGTTACCACCCTCAAAGTTGAAGTTCATAGTATTTTTAGTATTTTCGATACTGCAACTAAGGATGACGTCAGACACCAAAAAAACACACTGTACAGACATGATTGTAAAACCAATACATTCATCGTTCAGCTCAGAATTTAAAAAAGGTCATTATTGTATCGTGTATGAAAGAATAGTTTTGGCGAGACTGAAATGTGTGTATGCAGTTATATAAAGACTACAGTTAACAGTTATATATATATATATAAATTACCTATACATATATGGATTGTTGAATTAATATAATAAATACCTATGCATTATAATTTACTATAATATATAATAATGAAACGCGTAAGTCACCTATATAGGTATATATTTAATATGAACTCTGCACTAATGAAACTGAGACAGCAACTATCATATTTTCAGATTGTCCTTACGTATATAAATTTATCACAATATTAACTGTCACTATTGCAACAATTGCGGTTATCGTTATCATATAGTTTGAGTCCAACTTAAGTTACAGTTATTGTAGTTACCTACCTACTATATCAAATTCACATATTTTCAGTATGCATTATAACATGTGATATATGAGTATATGACGTGTATTATGATTAAAAAGCCATATTTTTTTTGAATACAATAAGTATTATATTTTAAAACTCCAACAAAAATACGTTTACCCTAGACCTAGTGCAGTTGTTAGAAAAGCTGATAAAACTAACTTAAAAAAGTCACTAGTCATTATGTTATGAACTTTAATTTTTATTAGGTATAACCATGGAAAGAGTATTTGTTATAGGAAAAATATTATATATAGGTATCAATGAAAATACATCTTAAATGCATGTCATCTTAAAATTTGTAGTTTTATTGAAGACTTAAATTATGATTGATTTCAGATTTCTCAGGTCATATACGGATGTCGTTTCATACTTTTTCATAGTTAAATTTTAGACGTGTTTACTCGCCGCCATAACTTACTCATATTATACCAATCGCGCAGAGTTAGAACGACTGCGGTACCCATATTCAGTATATTGGTATAATACTATGTATTTATTTATAAGTTTTCAATACATTATCTGAAACGTAATAAGCACATCTCCACAGCTAATAGCATTTATGTAGCTCAATTTAGGTTAGGTTAGTCGTGTATCGATGTAAATTATAATCAATCAAGATCAGCGTTTCATCGGGTTCGCATTATTATGTTGCGTTATAATAGGGTTGAGTTGTGTGTAGGTTAATAACACTATATTATTTTATTATTGTAGTACCATGCGTTATAAAAACTTAACGACACAAAAATGGACGTAATGGTTTTATCACACACTAAACCGTATTTAGGTAATGATGCATAGATATAAAAGTATAGGTATAACGATGTACCTACGCTGTGTAGGGTGCGAAATGTTTGTCGGGGTCTCGTTTCGTCTCACCTGCTGCAGCGTTATAAAGCAGAAGGGGAACCGTTGGACCGCAGAGCCGATCACGTAGTTGCGACCCCTAAAAACTTTTACCCCTCGCTCACCCCCACCTACCCCGCCGAGACCTCCCATTCACCCCTGTGCAGCGTGGGTCGCCCGCCCAGACGTGACGTCACCATAGACTGCGCGAGGGTGTCGCGGCGTGGCGCCACGCGATCGACCGGCCGGCCGGAACGACGCGGACCCTCACCCCCATGTAGACACGGCGGCGAACCTGAGAACCTTCACGTCTCGTCCCTGCCACCGAGCGCACTCCGAATATTATTATCACGGTCAACTACTAAATACGCGACAGTCGGCGCTCCGCGGTGGACGCATGTACGCGCGCGTATACGATACGAAAAGTGCATCATCGCGGTGCAAGACAATCGTTTTCGTGTCAAGTCTCTCGCCGGCGTCGGCGGCATCGTTTCATGGCGTCTGCCCAACAGTAATAATAATAATAATAATAATAATAATAATATAATCGTATCGACCGAGACGAGGCACACACAAAGCAGTGCACGCCATAGACCGTAGCGCGTACAATAGCAACTGCACGGGAACATTTATTACAATAATATACCGACTCGGGTAAGTGCAGGTTGTGACTTGTTGTTGTAGTGTTGGTGGTGGCGATGTAGGAGGAAGTGGTGGTAGAAAGGTGAGAAACCCGATACCGAGAAGATCTTTTATGTCAGGTACCTGCTTCGAGTGGTAAGAGGACGACGACGTCGCCGCCGGAGAGGATAGTGAATGGGCGGGGAGGTGTTGTATTCCTGTGGTGTACCTACCTATATACAGTGACCGTGCGGAGAGCAAAGATTAGTCATCAAGGTCTTTGTGCGCGCGGGTTGGCTACGCACGTCGGCAATACCGGTTTCTGCGCTCGTGAAGGTGGCCCAGTGTGTCTGCGTGCGTTCGTATGTATATAATACATTATTATATTGTGTGAACGTGTTCGCATACTACTATAACAAAATTATCGTTGGTGTATACACGACAGGTCGAAATTCGCGTACACCTGCAGCTACCGATAGACTGCAGGAGAAGAAGAAGAAGGTGCGCATAACACATTTATACAGTTTATGCGTCGTCCGAGAAGTTTTTATTTACACAACATAGTTCTCGGTCCGTCGAGTACAGGTCGTCCGCCGCTGCGTGTCTTAAGCCAGAAGACCGTCGTCGCCGTCTCGTTTTCTAAATAATATTATATATGTTTGACTCCGCGAGTGTTTCGTGCTTGGCGCGCTTTTCGACCGCAAGTGTTTTGCTTCGGAAATCCGTTGTGCGGCGTAGCACCATATAATAGTAATATTATACATAGCAGTGCGAGTGACGGCGCGATGGACACCGTGCGGGCCGGAAGTGCCCCGAATTTAACCGCCTACATAGAAATGGACAGATTCGGAGGGATATCGAAAGCTGGTGAAAAACTCACTCAAAGGTATGTTTTCACTTTCGTATACACGTTTATATATATGTAACTATTCCTATATACGATGTGTTATAAGTTTAAGAGTTTGTGGACAACCTACCTGACCGTATACGGTATTATATTATTATCTGGTTGTAAACTTAGGTATTCACGAGCCCGTGAATTTTATTCCAAACTACAAACATATTTGTTCTGCTTAAGTTTAATAGTATCTAAAAATGGGTTCATTTGTTAAAAACATTAGTCTGTCAATTACTATTAAATTATAAACTATAACATTAAATTTAAATTTTTATACATATAAAAGTAATTATAAGCCTAAGTTAGATACATAACTTCATTGGCTTTATACGATTATATGAGCTCACTAAGATCGTCTATCTATTATTCGTTTTAGAAATAAGACTATAAATTATTATATTCATATAAAGTATCTGTGTGATCGAGTGAAAAAAAAGTAAAATTAAGTATAATTTAAATCTAGTTTTTTTATGTGATGCCTAAAAATATGTAAAATACAAATTTAAATCTTACACCTAAACTTACTTTTTTGTTTCTATTTAAACCCAATATTTAAACTTAGTGATATCATTCATACTTTTTTCTATGAGCCGCGTATCCGCATTACACTCAATGCTGTATGCATCGATATTCGGCGAGAGGGAGAGAAGACCACTTCTACTCATAACTTTTCTTTTTTTTTTGTATTTTTGGTGTTCGTTTTCTAATCTCTGAGTGAAGATGGATACGTGTATTAGTTTTGTTGTAAAGTATTTTTTAGTAGAATGAGTACTTCACTGTCGAAACGTTTTAAGTACCCCTATGGTCCTATACTATACCAATAGGCAGGGCAAAAAGGAGAGGAGTTAGGTGTTCACCTCTCCATCCATTAGGCCTTTTCTATGGATGCTATTGAATTCATTTTTTGGTCTTATAAAAAACCTGGTAACTCTTTGTATTTTACACTAATATAAGATATGATGAAGTGATGAAGGGGCATACCCGATAATAGTGACTATATTATATATATATTACCCATATGCTTTTACATCACACTTACTATATAGTTACTATACCCTTTATTATATTTATTGAACATTTTGTTTAGTTATGGTTATTTTTTAAAGTAGTATTTTTGTGATTCTCATACATTTTCCCTAGTATATATAAGGAAACTATAAACGAAAATTTGCCAAAACAAAACATAAACTCATTTTTAACAAAATCAACAATGCTGTAATAATTCAAACAATAATAATTATATGTCTATTGATTAGAAACATTTTCCGTTTATTTATGTAAGTATTTTGTGAACATAAAAAGTATCCGATCTCATAAGAGCTTTTTTAACTTGACACTTTAATACAATCTTGTAACAGTTGTAACCCATTGGTATCTGGTATGAATACAATAATCGAATGACTTATTAATTGACATGTATCAATAATAAATATAATAATTTAATTAAAAATTGAATTGTAAATCCATTAACTCGATATATGCAACTTATATTTACGTATAACCATGTAGTATAATCGTATTATATAATATAATTACGACTTATGTCCACGTTCCCAATCAGGGTTTCCAATTTTTTGCTACAAATTAAGTCGAGTATGATAAAATGATATACTTCCTGTATAAATAATAAATCTAATATATACTTATTAGTTAATTGTCACTATTGGATTGATCAAATCCAAAGCTTAGATGTATTTTAATCGTATAGACATTTGCATAATATGTAACTTAGAACTTTAATTAATTAATATTTTTATAATAGACAATAACTTTTTATTACATAACATAATATTATATTATAATCTGCGCCATAGCTTTATTGATTTAAAAATGTTATCGCTATACTGAAATAAATAACGCAATAAGTTTATTTATTATTAATTTTCATCTATTTATCACGATTTTCTTGTTTACAATTACAATAAATACATCAGTATAAAATAATAATAAAATACTGTAAAGATTTTAAATAAATTCTTTTATTTCTTAATTTTTAAACGTAAATAATTGTGCTTATAAATTGGTATACCTATCTACATTTATACTTTAGTTACGTATATTATAATATTAGTCAGAAATTCGAATATTTACGTATTATTGCAGATATGAACATTTTTACATGCATTTTAACTTTCAATGATAATAATATATCACCTCATTGTGAAAGTTATAATATCAGCAAAGTTATATTTTTTAATGTTAAAAATATTATGTTCTTATGACTTATAAGCATATTGTTAATTTTGTGGTTTTGTATTTTGTTAATTTAAGCCATAAATCATCAGTTTTATTTTGTAGTAGATATTGTAGAGGTATATACGTGATAATATAATTTATATATAGAGTACATCATTAAAACTTGTACGTACTACTGTACAGTTGAGTATTAACCAACAGGTGAGGTTAGGTTCTATAGCAATAGTTTCTCGCTTTAGAAATGTATAAAAATAATTCTAAATGCATACTAGCTATCAGTGATGCAGTCCTCCTTGAATTTTAGAAAAATTTAAAAGTGCTTACAGTGTTCTTGTTCTATGAACAAATTAGGTATGATGTAACCATGTATTAAAGATGTAATGTGCATGAAGATTCCTGCAAAAGTCTAAAATGTTATTTAACTTCGGCATCAACGTGATAACAATTTACCAAATTTATAACGTATTCTAGTTAGGTTTTCCCAATATGACAAAATAGTAGGCCCCAGCCTACCTATATTTAAATAATAATAAAATAAACTAATATCTTAGAAAGAGAATAACTGTTTTATGTTTGTGTAATCTATTATTTTTATACTTAGTTGATAAGTATAAGACTTTTAAAAATAAATTGTAATTAAAAAAAAGATTGTAAGAGTTTAATAGGTACAACGAACAACTTAGACTTTTATAATTTCCTATTTTCGATATGTACCTATATAATGTCGTAGAATGTTTATATACTGATATCCATTATCGTATATAATATTATGAAACAATAAAAATGTTACCATTTTATCAATAAAAAATAATTAAATATATTTTCCATAAATTCATAAACAATTTTTCATTGTTATTTATTCATCGAGTAGTTGAATAAACTAATTAATTACCAATAGCATAAAATGTGTATAAGTATTTCTTTGAAAATATAAATAATTAACAACAATATTTTAATAGCTATATGCTTATTTAAACACGTACGCTACCTGCAGTGAACTAAAGTTATACTTATAATATCAGCTGACAGTTGTATATTTGTAATCAGTAATCACCTTATTACTCGTATTATAATTTATAACAAATATGTATTATAGTGTAGACTGCATCAATATCACAGTTTAATAATAAACGTTTAGAATTAAGTGACACCCAATAAACCCACGCAAAACATATTTTTTTATTATGTAGCCTTAGGTATACTTAATTATTTTAATAAATGTTTCAAATATTATGGGTTCTATACATAAATCATTTTAATCATTTTGAATCCTTTCATGGACAGTAAATAAAATAATGATTTTTAAAAAAAATGCATTTTTGTACCACAACCAATAATATTTGTTTAATTGCCACGTGTCACAGCTATGTGTGCATAATAATATACATAATAATATATAGGTATAGTTGTTCAGTACCTAGTAGTTTGTCTTTGTTTTTATTCTACAGCGCGGTAGTGGTACTCATTTATAGTGATGGGGTGGGGACTTAGTCGGTCAAGAATCAAGATGAATAAAATACTTAATAAGTACGTAATAACTAATAAGTAATAACCACGTATAACATTCGTTACTGCAAAACCAATAATACGTGTTCATGTGTATACACATATTATATAGGACATATAATATGTGGTATAGTGATATAATAATATTACGGCACAATTATATACTTTCGTCGAACCATGCGAGTGAAACTAACATTAGCTGTACGAGTAGTATTGTGGAAAGTGTCCCGCACATGTCACCTCCAATCACCGTATAATATATAAATAAACTATAAAGCTGTATGTTTTACGTCTGGTACCTGTATAAGTATCTAAGTATATACCGTAATTATACGTATAGGTATATAGGACAGACATAACTATAGGTACATATAATTTGTATTCAAGCAAAGGATGGTTCTACCTATGTGTATTTCGCGTATACATCGCCGCTATAATTGCACTGCATACACGCGCGTCTGCACTGATCACGTGTTCCATTGTCGTCATTTGTTTGCCTTTGAGAATTCTCTCGTTCGTTGTATATAATGTATTGGGTATACTATAATATACACACATGTATATAAT
>PVMI01021214.1:0-12429 GCA_008528875.1 Aulacorthum solani
TAGGACTACCTAGTAGTACGTTTTTAGCAATGGTGTTATAAACTGCAGATGGCAAATATCTTTTTCGATAAAGAGGAAATAAAAAGAAGAAATCAAAGGAGTGTAACTACTTAACTATAACATGTGTAAGCAAAGTAAATACATTTTTTTTTTTTGTTATTATAGCAAACATTTTTATCTACTTTTTTCAGCACATTAACCATGATAACTACGGGTTTTATAGTGAAGCATAAATAAAAATAATTTATCGCATTTTTGACAAACTAATATTAGATATAGGTCATTTACATTGTGATATATAATACAAATATTCAACTAATTCTTATTTAAATATTTGTTTTTTAATGGAATTATTTATAATTCATATAAGAAATTGAGTTTTGAAACAGATACTTTGGAAACAGCAGTGTGAAAACCAGTGTTGAGACTTATATAGATAAATTTATCTAAATGCGTACATTTTTATAAATAATAATATTTTCATATTATACATTATTTATAATATAAAATATTTAACATCAAACAAAGTATTCTTTTATTTAAAATGTTATGTCATTATAATATGTATTAAATGTTTAATTTTAAAAATGTATTATTTATATATAATTTTCACTAAAAAGGATGCCTATTGCAAACTTTAATTTAAACCATTTATCTGTTTTTAAACGACATTCAAGGTTAGGTGTAGGTATTGTAAAAAAATGTTTATCTAGATAAATAATTATTTATTTTTTATATTTATCTAAATACATTTTTATTTAGTTCTCTATTATTTTTATCTAGATAATTTTTTTTCGTATTATATCTATCATTATATAGATAAAAAAAAGGACTTATCTTACCATAACACTGTTGAAAACATTAAATTTCCTAAAATGTGAAATCAATTATAATTTATATTATATAAAAATTCGTAGTTAAAACGTGGGTTTTGTGTACGGTTGATGGCAGAGTACATCAATTAAAAAAGAAAATCTATGTTACATAAAAATACAAGTAATAATAATAGCAGTTTTGAGTGAAGTGAAATGATACAATTCAACGTAATAGTAATTATGACGTCATTTGTGGCCCTATGGTGGAAACGACTGTGAGTGAGAGGCAGAATTTCGGCGGGCTGTTAAATTGCATACACAGAGCGCCGTGCTACGAACACAAAAAACCAACCAAAGAGCACGCCAACGACTCGACGCGTCTTCGTACAACCCACACAAGTACACGAGTTTAATCGAATCGTGTTTATACAGTTCGGTTACCAAACGTACTATATTCTGATGAAGATCGTGATACGAGTGTGCACACGGGGTGCGTAAAAAAAATAATAACTCAAGTCCGTATCGCATTTAATTGCACGTCATCGAGTATCGTCGTTTAATTAAAAGCCATACGGCCGGTTTTCGATATAAGTGCGCGTGCACGAGAATAGCGAACAGCGTGTTCGCTACACTAGTTGTTAATTGTTGACTCTGCGAATAATTTGCATATGAGATAATGCTGCGCGTAACGCGGGCGCCCGATAATTATATGCAGCAATAATACCTTCTTTGAAATGTTTTACGCTGTCTTTGTACACATATTTATCTACGTACGACTCGACTCGACTAAATAATTAATAAGACACACACTCGTGCACGCAATTATTATAACAATATCGTATATGATGTATATACCCCCAGCGTTTACCGGTGTATCCACCTACCATGTTCAATATCGTATAAAATTTCGAGAGATAATTTCCGGGCACGTTTATAACATAATACCCTTCACGCCGACGGTATAAAATACGCACCCGCTGGATGTTATTACAATAATCGGAAGTTATGTTTTCGCATAATTTTGGGGTCCTGCGCCGTATATGTCTGTGCAGCGTTGTCTGGAGCGCGACAATGGGTGTAATAATAGTGTGTTGGCGTCGATCCAAAACTGTTGTGAAACAAAACCACACGATCACTACAACTACCACTACGGTGATCTCAAAAGTAGCACGTCATAAACGACTTGTCTACGATGTCTGGTATCTAATATTGTGTTGGCGTATTTTATAATATATGGATGTATATAATGATTACTCTTCTGTACAACAGGAATATTATTGTAACTTATCACCTTGTCGTCGATTCGAAGATTAAGTTTACGAATAAAGATCCTTGCAATAAGTGTTATATTATATTGTCGTTATAACAGGTATGCTGTGTGCAATTCAACCTACATATGTGCCACTTTCTGATCTTAACTTAAAACGTCACCGTTGTAGTACTACACAAAATATATAATGTAATATTATATTGTATTATATAATATGTATGCAGAGTTAACTCATCGAACAAACGACAAAGTCACTTTCCTCCATTTAAATTATTCGTAGAATTTCAATAAAACTCTGTCTATTTGATAGAAACTCGGTAGAACAAGTTTTATTAGTTTTTATTTTATATCATATCGATGAGAGAAAAATTCAGGATTGATTTTTTTATTGATATTACTATATTATAAACGTCATTCTCGAGTATTAAATTATATGCTTTTGTAATAAAATAAGCCAACATTAAAATTTCGAAATAACACGAATGGAAACATGCATAAACGTAAACATTTTCATCCGCGATAGAATCAATAACACCGTGTTTATTCAAAAGTGTAGTAGTTTCGTTCAGTGTAATTAATACGTGTTATATTGCTGTAGTACAAAAAGAAGTACTCGTATTCCATATAAAAAAAACCTTAAGTGAATGTACAGGCAATTTATTTGAATTACTTTATGAACACGCTGATGATATTCAAACTTTTCGGTTAATCAAAATAATATGATAAATAGTGTACAATATGTTTTACAGCTTGTTCTATAAAACTCGATTTTTAATTTACTTGTTTAGGTATCCATGTTTGTTAGTATTTAATCGAACTCTATTATTCAATAATAAACCATTAGATAAAATTTAATTAAATACTTATCGCGGAAAAATAGGCATTTAGATTAAATGTGAAATAATAATATACACAAGTAACTACTATAACATCTGTGAATAAGTTTCAGTAAAAGGAAGTTTAATCACATTTGTACCAACTGGCTAATTTTCAACTACCGGTAAATTGTCTATTCTTCCTCGAAAGTTTTTCTGTCGGCTTTTTCAAATTTTTCGCATTTTCCGTTTATTTTAACAAGACCGTTATTCAAGTGTTTTTATTTAACATTCAAATGAAAAAAATAAACAATTCGTCCTACCAACTATCGAACACGACTCGGTCAGAAATGTTTTAAATTCTTTTTTTAATTATTTAGTTCATATTGTTCGAACTTGTAAGATGACACAAATAAAACGTAACGACCGGAACTTGTTTTATTGATGCTAAACACGTTCCTCTCTTATATATTATTACTATCTCGAATTTGTCACTGAATTTGAAAACTAAAATAAAAATCTTTAATGAAAATAATATGTTTTTATTTTAGAAATAAAATAATAAATTTTTTTTTTTATAGTTGTGAAAATATTTCACAGTTTAGGATTACAATATAAAATTTCAGATCTGATTTTTACAATTATTACTATTACAAAATGGTTTATGATTTTTTTTTATACAATATATTATTATTATACATAAAATTAATCATGATAGTATATATAAGCAATTTACATAGATTGCTCATTTCCTAACTATATTAATACATAATTATAGTTCATATTAATATAAATGTTTCTAGAAAACTATGTACATAAGTATCTATCTATAACCAGTATATCTACTGTTTGACAGAACATAATACTACTAAATTCTTGATAATAAAATCAAGATAAATAACAAATAATAAAAACAAACAATTAAACAATTTCAGGACAAATAGTTGCATTTTAGGATTTATCTGCCGGTTATAAAAGCCTCCAAATTAAAATTGTCCAATAATCAATCAACAAATCAGTGATAACATTTTTAGTATAAACAACAAGTTCCAACAACAAGAGTTGCTCTATTCGCTTAGACTTGGCAAAACAAAATTAGAAGTTGGTAATTTGATCGACAGTGAAAATAAAGTATGACAAATTTTAAAGTGGTCCAACATTATGTAACAATAATTATCCAACAAACTTTTTGGATTAATAGGATCGATGTCTGCTAATGTTGTGCTGCTAAGTTTACTGTGGTGGATGGCCCACTTGAATTTTCTATCCAAAAACTCGTTATTTTGTTTTATAATATTGATGCAGGCTTATGCTTTGATTTTGTTCGAGGTTCCTGGAAATCTTATACCGTGTAGCCCATATCCTTTTAAATTATTATAGTTATGCCACCAATCACCATAGTGTGATTCCGACAATTATTTATTCATAGAGATTTTGCAATAAGGTGATATAGGTATTGTCGTCTATAGCCTGTCATTCACCGTGTATACGTCTTGCATATTATTTATTATTTATAGTTCCGAAAGTACCCAGCCAGCTTCGGCTTTTAACCACATTTCGCCTGCAGTGACGGCGACAACAACATCTCGATGGGAAATGACATAATCGTATTTGGCGTGTGGATATAAAATGATGGCACACTCATGGTTTTCACATATCAATCCGGCACTAATTATGAAGACGAAGCCGATACTAATAATTATTATTATATCCATTTCCACCGTCAACATAGACTTTTTAATTTTTATTTTCCGGCCATAATGATTTTTCGTTCTAGGCTATTCGGCCCGTTTATTTTATTACCATTTGATTATAATATATTTCAATTCCCGCTGTGTACTTACAATTGTTGTCTGCTCTGTAACAGATTTTGACTATTTCTCACTCAATGTTCAATTGTTAAGTTAGTTTAAAAATTTTCCAGTCGTGTTCTTCACAACCTATAAAAAATACTATTGTTTCATATTTTACGAGTAGTGAATACACGGTTGTTGGTTCAAAGTGGTTATTATAATATGTAACTAACAGTGTTAAAAATGTCTGTTATATACTAATGTTTCACCGATTTACTTCATTACGCCATCTGATAAAATTAAATAAATATCTGCCATCTTACATCATACCTAAGTAAATGTTTTATTAATGTAAAAATGAAAATAATTTAAATGGCATTAAAGGGTCGATTTATACATTTCTTGCGTATTTATTTATTAATATGATTATTCAGTTGTTTTTTATGTAAATATTATTTTATTTATCATCTAAATACACATTTTTTATTAAATTTTTACTAAGCCAACAGCGTAAAAAACAATATTTATTTATCGATACTTCAGTACCTACCTACTTAACTTAACTAAATAAACACGATATTTAAATTTAACATTTTGAAATATTCGGGAACCGAGATGAATTGAAATTATGTGCGTATGATAATGTTTTAAAAAATTATACACTTTTATTGGTTTATTTTTGTAACTATGACTGTTGTATTTCATAAATTGTTTTTACGTTGAAACATTAGCATAATTATAAAAGATGACATTTTTACAGCACCATAATAAAACATGTATATAACATATATTAGCTTATTATGAATTAATTAGTGAATCATTTATGTGACTATTATTTAAATGTTTTATATTCTAACAAAATATAATATTAAGATTAGGAAGGATATTATCATTCGAGGTTTTTGCTAAATGTCATAAAATAGTATGAGTATAAAATAGAAACAGTATAATCGATAAAGCAAAGAAAAAAATGAGGGTTTTTAACACGTTTTTAAACGAGTTTAAGACTGCAGTTTAATATAAGACGATATATTTTCTTCATCAGTAAAAATATTAACAACTGGCAGACAAATATAATGAGAATTAAAATCATATTTTTGCATGCATTTGATCGTGTTCAATTTTGTTGCCATCAACAACTGACACTGGTTACACGACTGATGGCAACCCCTCACTCACAAAAACCAACAAAAATAAAACACTGGTCGTAATGTAAAATGATAAGCTTTTGAACATAATATCTTAAGTTGAAAATTCCAAGAACAGTTAATTCTTTTCTAAGTACAATATTAATAATAAGCGATCGCTGTTGAAAGAATCACTATGTATATCATACGAATAAGATGTCCCATTAGTCCGTAAATAGACCATTAAAGATAATACCGTATCGTCGTCACGTTTGAAACGCTCAAGCTATTAATTGGCCAACTAACCACGTATATGGTATAACTAGAACCTGCACTGTATATTATACAATATAGATTACGCGCGTTACATAATCTTGCTGACGTGAGGTGTTCCAAAAGACTTTACCGGCACGTCGTCGCCTTCTTCCGGTTATATTATAACAACAAAAGTGCCTTAACCCTCCCCCCCTACCGTCCGAACAATTATCCGGTCTCCTCTACCTTCGGTATAAGTATACTCCTCTGTTGGTTGTGCGGACTTACATCTAGTGCGTTACCTATTACCCACATATACACCAACAACATAATGGTCGGTCCAGTATGGTCCTTGTAGGGCTCTTCCGACCACACTGCAGTGTCCTGTCGAATGATTATTATTATTATTACTATTATCACTATCGTTATTATCTTAATACTCTAATGATAATATAATATTATAACTATTACTATTATATTGTACGAGTGAGATGGTGGGTACGGTGTTAGCAAACAAAGTAAAGGTTAATTTGTTAATGGAGACCGTCGTTTAGGTGGCTTAGTTCTGGTCCATTATGTTTGGCGCTCTCCCTCGTACACGCGGCCGTCGGATTCGAGTGAGGAATAACTCGTTATACTGCGTTACTGGTACCACGTGCCGGTGTGTGTGTGTGTGTGTGGGTGTGTGAGTGTATGCCACACACCCGTTGTCACCCCTCTCGACGACACCTCACAAAACTTTGCTTGCAGAGTAAACGAAAGTTTCGCAGGCATGTCTTCGCCACCATCATCACTATAAACCCCCTCCCCCCCCCCAATCACACTCCCAGACGATAACTATGCGGGTATAGTGCATCACATCCACCGCCACCGAAACCGCTCGCGTGCCTCGACGTCGCCACCACCACTACCGCAACGGTAGGCACATTATTGCAGTTGTGTGGTGTCGATGGGCTAATTTCGCTAAGTCAACGATAGTTTTTATTATTATTGTAGTCATCGCCATCTTACAGTTTACTAGAACCACAAATTTTACAACTACGGTCCCATCATCATGAACTCGATTTATCGCCATTACGAGGATCACGTCCACAAACATCACCAGAAGATGTTCCGGAACGTTAACGTATAAATCTAATACCGAATTTCGGTATAGCCATATCTCAGGATCGTAGACGATAGACGTCTTTTAGAAATCTGAACGATAGCTGCTTTCAATTTTTGATCGAGGGTTTCAATCGGCCTACGTGTGATTAGATGTTACAAGAACGAAAATATTATTATTAAAGTTGTTTTTACCGTTTTGGTTGATTATTGTACTGCTTGACGTAACACAGCAATGCGTGTGCCAAATTTAGTGAAAAACCAATGCCAACATACTACGAATCGTATGGGTCTGCGCGTTAAGAAAAAGCTTACGACAATCCACTATCACTGATTACGCTGCTCTACTTCCAAAAATAATATAGTATCAAGATTTTACACTGTCCATACATGTTGATTATTTCACAATCTGGCCATTTATCTTGACCTATCGGCGCCAGCCTAAATGGATAGACTCAGTAGCTTTTCCGTTCAAAAACATAAAACCATGTCTCATGCCTCTTGTTGCCTGAGTGTACAATCAAATCTATAATCTTTCCAATTTACTGAAATCTAAGTGTTTCACGATTAACCATAAATCTTTGATTTATTACATTTCAATAACAGTACATTTTTTGTGATATAATATATATATTTTTTAATTAAAGCACTTATTAAAAAAAGTCATAGGTGTCTGGTAATTTGTATCTGTTTGGTTAAAGAGAATTGCAATAATGTCAACTGTAATAATGATATACATTTTTGTATTTTTAATTGGACATAATAATGGCTTGAATTTTTATTTGAGTAGGGTTTATTTTTATACAGTTATATCTCGTTTGACAACTATTTACCCATCTTAATGAGACCTAAGTGAATAAAATGTTGCTAATACTATAAAAACTTGATCTTTAAATCTTTCAAACTATACACCACAACTATCGTGAAGACAAATTTCGATGAGGTGGGAGTCAGATGTCGTTAAAAAATCACTGGTTGTGCCTCCAAGCGTCAGTATACATTTTCTAAGGTCGGTGTGGATTATGTATTACCCGTCCGTCATACACTAGTATCATTAGAATTTTGAAGAGCAAATCATACAAGTATACTATTATTACTTTTAAAATATGACGAACTCAAATATAACGGCTTCTGGTGACTGGTAACCGATTATGAGAATATTATAGCAATCGGCGTATGAATGTGTGTTTGTTGAAATCACAATCACAAAACAATCTAAATACATAATCAAAATCTAAGAAAACAAAATTTAATCATCAACACAAATCACTGTGAATCGGTGTCTTAATTAATGCCTTTAACTAAACGTCAATAACTAAACGATCAATAACTCGAATGAAACTTCGGCTAAACACTAAAGAGTCCCGCACCACTGACTCAAATAACAAATGACTTTAATCAGACGCGTACTGTCTCGTCGCCATCGTCATTTGCCTTTTATTATAAAACTACTTAATAAGTAAACGAGCACAAGTACAGTAATAATCGTTCATTCGTATGTATTTCTCAAATTTAAAATGTTACTTGAGTCATTTTCTTAATATTTTGATTTCAAAAAGAGTTAAACAGTCATCATTCAATACACAAATATTTAGAATTGTTTTATAAATTAGGATGAGGTATGATAAATCAAATTATAATTTAAAGCAAACAATGTTTATCAACAACTTATTATTTATATTTGTATTAATTAATCGAAACAAAATATTTTCCGGAGACTGTATGAGTGATTATAATTAATAATTATCAGACATAATAAAGCGTCCAAACGTTTAAGGCCGAAATAATAATACTTAAATGTGTAGATAGTAATAATTACTAATTATGAGTACTTAAATTCAATACTTTACTAATAACATCAAATTATTAGAAAAAAACTTTTAATGGTGAAACTTGAATTCATTGTGTTAAATATGTATAACCTTTACATTTGTAATATACAAATTAGAAATCTTTGATAACTGTATAAGTTTTAAATATGTATATACAAATAAATCTACATTTACGAAAGAAACAATAATTAACGGATTTCCAAAGGACATCGAGAAATTAAAAGATAAAAAATTGTCATTGCAACTATTTCGTACTTGGCTTGAATAATTATACCTACGTGGGTGTACTTTTATTAAGATTATAGTCATAATCCCACATTTATTCCTGTTGTACACATTGAAACGAATTATTTTGTTTTATCCGCCCTCTCTTATTTTCATTTATGCATTGGGGATGATTCGTTAACGTGAAGTTCGTTTGATGTGTACGCTGTATTACCCACCCGTCGATATGTACAAAAGTCTTAAGCCACGCACGTAAAAGGAGTGGCCAACGATTCCTATTCTACTGTCGACTCGAAATGGAGAAGTGAGGTTCCTCGTCAAACTAAGTACACTGAAAAATCTCATAAATTCTTGTGTACACTAGTAGTAGTACTTTCATTCCGATCAGTTTAATTTCGGCAGCTTTCAAAGGGAATAACTGGAAAACGTACTAAATTAATTTTTAGAACGTTGATACATTATGATTATCTATCTAGAAGCAATTTATTTTGTTCCGCTATACCGCGTATCGATATCCATTTTTATCGAATGCGTTTATAAATTAATAAGAACACATCACCATCACGCAATAACCCAACGGCATTTTATTCGAAATAAATATCAAAATTATCTTTACATAGTTTGTTTTATGGTATTGCATGTTCTTATGTAAACCATTCTAAGATATTATAAACTTGAGGAAAACAACCAAAGGTAACAATTGCAAAATATCCAAGGTAAAATTTTAAATCAATTTTTTTATGGCGAAACTCTAAGTCAATCGACAAAAATGAAGGTTTGGAATTTATGCAACAACTAATAATATAATAATATAGTATTAAAAACTATAGATAGGTACAATGTATTTTATGGACCAATATAAACCCCTCCCCCCACAAGTTACGGCCTTCCTTTCACGTCAAGTCACCCTACACTTTTACTTACAGTGTACAATATTATACGAATACGCCCTGAATAAAATTATTCGCGGGCATAGTATTTTATTATATGATATTATGTGGCGGGTCCTAGATACCAGGGCGACGGACACAGACAAAGATCTCTTTTGATTGTACACTGCTGTGTGCGTGTGTGTTTGTGTTTATATTTTCGACCTTTGTGTTGTCGTATTTTACGTTCGTTTTTTTGAAGTCTTCGGTATGTAGTAGATACGCTAATAAGATTGGTCTATTTTGTAGAGCAGTGCACACTGCTGCTTTGTTAATAGATAGCCAATGGAGTCCACGATAATAATAATTAAACACGATCGGACGGTGAAATGTTCTACTTGATTTTCTGTTGACGGGCTTACGTCAATGTCGATCGTCGATCATCTAAAAACCGTATACCACATTACCACGCCTACATAATATAACACTGTAAATTATTTACTTAACTCATGTTTACCTTCAATTTGTTTCACCTTCGTTTTTGTTGTATACCACAGACGTCAGACACTTAAAATAAGTAATAAATATAATAACACATTTTAAACATATTATATATTAATCGCCATGCCGTGCAATATTTTCGTCGCCAATGTCCATGGCCGTTTGCCAACCACGATCACCTCGGCCGACGTCACAGTCATTGCTTACCGTACTTTGGCTTGCCAAAACCAAGCCAATGACTTTGTAAGTCCTGTGTATTATCCAAAAATCACCAAAACAGTTTCAGTATTATTTATACGTAACACAATGTTCAAGAGTTTTATACATCGTTAACGCGAGAACGAGACTTACAAATCAAAACAATCGTTATTCGTTCAATACGCCAGTTTCATTTTCAAAATAAAGTGCCCTCTAACAAGGTGTATTTTAATTGGGATTACGTATTATTGTTATGACCGTAAATAATTTGATTACATATTGGTACCCAGTGGTTATCCTTTTTTTTTGGCCCAACTTTAAGTGACCACAAAACTAGTCTAAACTTACATGGGTAATTGTAAGACAATAGTTATGAATATTATGCATTATCAATAACATTTACTTCATATATTCACCCCCTCCCCCCCGGCCACTTAATAATTTAAGCAAATATAATCGGAGGTCTCTCTAAAAGTATGATATAAATTAGTATTAGATGTGTTGTGTATGATAAATATATATTAAAATTATAAACAAAAAACACTTGCACCAATTAAAGAAAATTATTCAACAAAATGTAAGTAATTTAACGTTTGAGACACTATGAAACTATTTTTTTTCACCATATGGTAGGTACCTGTACACCCGAAAATAATACTCCTATGGTTGTGACTATTGTTTAGTCACACAACACTATAATCCGTTAGAAGTTAAAAGTATGAGCAATAACATTGGTACTTTACAGTGCGTATTTTTTAACGCTTTGACTTTGATTAAAGTTATTTAAAAGACAATCAACAGTGCACGATAATGGATTGGCAAAACATGACGATGAAATAAAAAAGTAATCTTATTTAGCACACCTTCTGCTTTCATTCTTATAATATAAATTGCTAAAGATTGTTAGTTTATTCAACATAATAATAATAAAGGTAATCGACATTTTACGAGAACAACAATATCCACACGGAATCTGCTTTGTTTCGTACGAATTCCAATCCGTTTACGAGTAGGGACCTAAATAGTCTAACCGAAAAGAATATTTCCGCCGATTCGGAAGAATTTTAAGAATTAGCTATTGGCCGAGTGTATTGTATCGTTGCTAATATTGTACACCTGATATTCTGTAGTTTTCCACGATCGGAGGCTCGGAATTGAATATTCTTTCTGGCCGCCAAAACGACTTGCAATTACGCGCATGTTGTTAGCGGGACATGTGGGGAGGCAGAACAAATTGCATGACACAACCGCGAGTATAGAGAAAATGCATTTTCTCTGTATCGACATTCATTTCTCTTACTGTGACCCTCCCAGCGAGGGATCCAGATTGGACTGGAAACTTATTCGAAAAAAAGGCAGTTCCGACGCCGCCTATAAAGAAGTAATCGACTTCTTTGTGCGATTGCAGTGTTCGGCGGGACGGCGATGACGACCTCGGCGATTCCACGCGCCCCAAGTGGTCGACAAAAGACCAATTTTTTTTTTTATAGGCGCAATTTAAAACACTATATCGAATTGACCAATGTAATATATGACGTAAACTGCCGCCCGCGACCTTAGGATATGTATCCATGCAAGCGGATAAACGCTTCGTTTATATAATTTACGACTTCAAATCATCGCAC
>PVMI01021227.1:7206-27340 GCA_008528875.1 Aulacorthum solani
ATTTGTGACTTAAGTATAGCTCTTATAGTTTAATTAATTACCTTTATAGAATATAGAGTCACTTTATATAATATATGTTTTTATTAAGTACTTTAAAATAAGTATGATTCAGTACAATACATTTAAAATTATTAACAACTTTTTTAAGTTTTACAAACAGTAACTAATGTTTTTATAAAATATTATATGATTTAATTTATATAGGTACAATTATTAACAAATTTTTTTTTTTTTGAATAAATAGTTAATTTATTTGTATCTTGTTATTAACTTAACAAAACATCGAGTGCCTACAATACAAACTTGATTACATGTATTCTGTATGAATACATGTTTTTATTGAATGAAAGTACTTCAAAGTTTTTATTTAAATTAACGATTACAATTTTGAATGGGTATTATAATTTATTATTTGTATGGTCCATGAGTTCTAAATAACTTTTAAGCTATATTTTATTTCAGCCTCATATCGTTTTCACAATAGTACAATACCCATGGTAAAATAATAGTAGGTACTTACTATATTTTTTGAATAACCACGTGTTATAATTATTTTTAATAATAATAAATACCTTTTCCTAAAATCGAATATTTTATACATGTAAAAACCATATTATAACCCGCGATAAGCTCTACGAGTGAAATATATTAGATTCAATTTATTTGAAACAAAACAAATTGTATTATGTGATTCTTTGTTTTTATTCTTATAAGTTATAACTTTTTGGTGACTACTTACAGTTATTAAAATTATTTAAGTATAGTACACTTTCATTAACAGAATATTATTATTATTTTATTAGCTATTATATCAATAATAACGGCTTACCAGATTTCTATAGAAAACGATAGTTACTTACGTATAATATAACATTATTATGTATTTATGTTAATG
The DNA here is from genome assembly GCA_008528875.1 of Aulacorthum solani. Lineage (NCBI taxonomy): Eukaryota > Metazoa > Arthropoda > Insecta > Hemiptera > Aphididae > Aulacorthum > Aulacorthum solani. The sequence continues at coordinate 8,102 of PVMI01021227.1, forward strand.
AATATCTAATGAGTTAAAAGTTAGACTACATATTAATTAAGTACTGTATATATTACTTATACTACTGTTTGAACTACATTTTCGAGAAATGATGATTATAATTTGATTGTAGTTTTTATAATGGAAATGTATTGATCGTATAGAATTATATTCTTTGTGTGTAAAGTAATCTTCCATTCACAGCATTTTCTTCAGAGTAATATTTAATTTAATTCATCAAAAAGAAAATCGTAATTCTGTTTTACTTTTATTAATTTTAACTAATGTATTTATGAAACATAGTTTTCAAAGACGCTTGTTCGCGGCATTATTGTATTAATAATAGTAGGTACTTACGCAGAATTCGTTTCCTTTAAAACGTTTTTATAAAATCATATAATCATCTATTTTAAGGTCGGACGAGAGTTGAGCTATATATTATTATAATATGGATTGACATAATAACCAATTATTAGGAGTTGGGTTTCAAATGTTTCAATAGTTCGTCATTCGTATATCGTTCAAATCTATATGTACGTATATTATTTTGTCGATGATTGACTTCACTCACCCGTATCGGCTTATATAATATGTTGTTATTATTATTATTACGTGGTCGCCGATCACGTTTTTATGCGTGTTTTGACATCTAGCGATATTTAAGAGTGGAAAAAGAAGCCCATTAAATATGTGAAAAAAAAATGATAAATAATACAGGTTTTTAGAGGGGAAAAAACGTTAGCTCGTGCGTTGGACAGGTGGTAAGCGTCGGGCCGGGTCGTCTTGTACGTGCTCCGGTCCGCGTGAGCACACACCAGAGTCGCATTATAGATAGGTAGATACAACAGTGTGCCGGCAGGTTTTAGTGTGCCCAAATAACACATATTGTTAGGGGACTATACGGTATACGCACATTATTATTATCATATACTCAGTGGCGCTTGTGCGGGTACTGCAAAACGGTTTACAATATAGATATAATAACACGTATTATCTACCAACCATATAATATAATAATATTATATTTAAAACGCACCGGTCGGTCCAGCGAAAGACGCTGTGGCATCTGTCATCTGCTGCAGTCGCCATGCGTCAAACATTGTCGTTTTCCTGTACATTTGTAGGGATTAAACGAGTGGTTAAACGTATCTTATTTGTATTGTAGAACGTGAACGCTAAATTGCGACGACGCGCATGTACGGAAAAAACTTATTTAGTATCATCGTCATGTACAAGCTATTGGTAAGGTACAAGCCATAAGGTATACCACATCTTTGTGTAAACGCCACTAGGGTTTCTGTGGTGAATTTGGAACCCATGTGATCATATACAATCCAAACCTGGATTAAACTTTCTCAATATTTTTAAATTAAAATTTTAAATGTTTTGTTATGAATATATAGTCATGCACTCATGCTTGTCCTCAGGAATGGTCATTAGAATATGTTCATATGCAGATAATATTTTTTATTCTGGTTCGGAAAATGTTAATTTATAATTTTATCATTGAATTTGGTTATAATATGTTGAATTTGCATGTGCATTTAATACTATACTTATACCTGACCATATTCTTAGAATTTTTTTTGCTTTCTAAAGCATAGGGTGTTGATGTTTGATTCTTTGATGTGGAAGACTGAATATGTATTTTTAGAAGAGATTAATAGTTAGGTATATAATATTTGATATTTGTTACAAAATTCCTAAACACATAGGTACTAACTTCCATTTTTTTCTTATAATAACTTATAACCCATCGAGTTGTGACTCATCGATAAAATCTAAATATCCTTTCATATCAGGACCTTTTTGACTTTTTATCCCGTCTAAAATTTAGTACCATTTTATTATGGTTATTTTAAACAAATGGCTCGTTATTGTTTATGTCCCATTGACGTACATTTACTTATATTATAAATGGATAGTTTTACTACACGTATGTCGATATGTCGTACATACTTGAGTATAATATAATATTATAGATACACAGTATCATTTTATTATGTTTGTTTGTTTTTTTTTTGTCAAATTATAATTTGTATTCATCTTTGAACAAGTATAAATAATTGGTTTGATTGGTTTGAACAAAGGTAGTGTTCTCGTCTGTATACTCTTATAAGTATATTTATAATTTATATAATGACATTAGCCGCAACCATCGTTTTGATAAAAGTATATTATGTATCTACGATATTAGCTTGAGCTTACGTTACTCAGTTTACGTTAAACTGGAAGGTAAACGATCAATTATAATTTTTAATGGTGTCCTCGGATGTTTAGAGAAAAAATGAATTGAAAATAACCATTTACTTATATTGTATATTATTCAGATTTACATATGAAAAAAATTATTTAATTGCTTATTTTTGACATTAATATTTATTTATTCATTTGAATATTATGAAACTCTTGAAAATTTGCCATTTTGATGTTAGTGTAAATCATTTTAGTTACAATTTTAGGTAGGTATTTTACTTATATTTATTTTTAAAGAAAATTGATTTTATACCAAAAATTGAGCCGCACTAGACTATTATCTTATTAATATGATTTATAGGTAATGTGATATAGGCTCCGTGGAAAAATGTCAATAGATTAAAAAGAATGATTATGTAATGGCATACATTTTGTGGGTAGTACAAATATATTTTTAAAAGTTTTATTTACCTTGATTTTTGTGGGGCACATGAGTCAAAAATGAGGTTTATGCTTATAACTTATGAGTATTACTTATTTTGTAAAAAGCTAATCTTATAATTTATAAGATAAGCTATAATAACATACATATCAAACTTGATGTATGAATAGATGTTATGTGTATTTAACACCTAAACCATTGTAAGTATTAAGTAATACCAATTTTGTCACTAAAAGGGCTTTTAAAATGTTTAAAGCACATCAAGATTAGTATAACCATCTCAATAACCAATGTAGTAAAAATGTATAACTATATGTTAAATAAAAGAACGTATGCGATAAGTATCAGGTTTATTATCTAGATCGGTCATATTTTACTTGTGTAGTTGTGTCGTATAATATGTGTCTGACAATGATTTAGGTAACATTCTCGAATTAAACCAATTTCTTAGCATTACTTTTGGTCACATAACGAATAACAAGTTAGTTTTCAATAAAATCTTAGTTGGTTAAGATGATTTAAAACGATGATGTTATGTCTTTGTCAAACCCACTTAAAATATGATAAGTTTTTAATTTCTTCGTTTTGCTATAACTTTTTAGGATTTAGGCGAATAAAATCAAAAATAGTCTGGTGAAATCATTATGAAAAATGCAATATTTTTTTCATGAAATTCGTATAATATCTCGTATAATATTTATTTTTATGGTATATTTCAGCGATTTCACAGCGATTTATTTGTATTTAATAATTTTTTCTATCGTTTATTTGCTGACAACTACGAAGTAAAAATATTATATACACCGAGCATCTAAGTTTAATTTTCTTCCATGGGGAAATATAGGAAGTTTGCCTCTAAAAAATGTTCTCCTGCTGTATCTAAGTATAAATTCTAAAAATCATGATTACTCATCCACGTCAAGTTTCATATACACAACACTCTTCATTCTAGTAATATAATATTTCATCGGTGGTGCTGCTCAATGGTTCCCTGGGGAACAATTTACTATTATACTACATACGTTATTAATTCGATTATGTCTTGTGGACTTTCATACAGCACAAGTTAACTCTGTAGTTTGCGCTGCTCTTAATTAATCGAATATTGTGTATCTAGTATGTGTAACAACTATATTTACTATATAGGTAGGCAATAAACATATAATATAGTTGGTCGCAGTATTGTGATAAACAGTTTCCACCCGTTCCTGGTTTTTAAATGCTGTGAAAAAGAGGTATAATATACCTGGTATATAATAGTATAGTTTTTTTTTATTCTGTTAGTTATTTTAATATATTGACTCCCCACCCGAATTTCGACTAATGGTGTATCTATGTAAACATATTATTATATGGTAACTATATATCATATTTCAGAAAGTCGTTACTTTTTTAATAATATTTATTGGATATTTAAGTCAGTCGACTAGTGGCATATAGTTGAAGCTCAACCAAGGTACCTCAAGGGGGGCGATTGAAACTGTTTAATACAACTCTTGAATTGGAGGCTCTCCACGCCTTGCATTTATCAACTTCTTCATTTTTTTAATGCTAATTTTTTATTTAATGCTTGTTTAGCAATTTAATAATTACAGATATAATTATAAACATATTAAAAAAGAAACAAAAGCCTGGCTACCAAGGGAAAGGCGATCCATCCACCTTTACTTATACAAATACTTCACTGTACTCGACTCAGGAACTGTAAACCTATATATAGGTACTATTAATAAAACGAGTACGCACGTATCATCTTTGCAAAAGCAGCTTCTCTCGACGGTGTCACCTACAGGACTGCCGACTTATTATTATTAAGCGTTCTTTCACACACTATACCAATATATAGGTACCACTTTCATTATATACAATTTTCGAGTGATGTTTTCATCTGAAGTAATTCCGTTGTATAAAAAATAGTGTTACAAATTTATACGTTGGCGAATAGAAAATATACTAATTCATCACGTACACACCATTGATGTTAATTACTACATTCTCTGGTATCTCGTTTTTTTATTTAACAATTGTTCCGCTTATGATACCTAAATAAACATTTTTAAGATTGTTTAATTAACCGCAGTATTTGATAATAATATTCGAGTACCTTGAGCGTTGAGTTGTGATAATTAAACCTAACACAAAGGTTATGATGTATATGCAGTGCCATGTTTATATGTGAGACTGAGAGCCTAACCTCCATTTCACAGGGGTTATTATCCCCGGTGACAACATTTTAAGGTATGTTGTATAGTGGAACTTTTCTATTTTGTATACTATTGGAAAATATGATTTCTAAAATTTATTTTTATGTAGTGGACGTAATATGTTAATATTTTATAAACATTAATATTTCAGTTCTTAACCGTGATGCACAGTTATATTTATATATATTTGACATTTGTATTATTATATTGTCATTTCATTATATTTATTATAAAATATTTTGCGATGTGCAAGAGTAATAAAGAGCGGAACAATATAATTTTCCCCTGGGCGTACATTTTGTTAACAATAGCATTGATACGCTAATATACGTTTGTAATAGATGTTTGACACGAGATACCATTTTATTTCAAAAATTTTGATTAAAAAAAAAACAAAAATAAAAAAGTCATAGCACCACATAGCATAATATATCATTTATTATAATTATGGTGTTTTCCAGCTCCGACATGAGTTCTTTTAGTAAGGCCACTTGTATTTTTCCTTGTTAAGAGGTAAAATAAATAATATTAGATAGAGCCATATAGGTACCTATACTTGATCAATTATTGTGTTTCTGAAATGTTGTAATCACCAGAAATCATTAAGGAAACTTAACTGTTATGTAATAGTGTAATACTATTGATTAATTTGCGATTAAGTGGTAATTTTGCTAATAATGTGAATTACCTAATATACCTACAATAAACCTACACGTAATTTATAATACTTACCCAATTCAATAAAATTCTTAATTCAACTGATTTAAGTACCCAAGTAATAATAAATTGTATTTAATCATGATTTTTAAGAATGATTTTAACTATATTGACTACATTCATAAATAAATTGCATCCGTCTGCAAACTGACCAAATTTACAAAATTAAACATTTTGATTTTTGGTTTGTGTATATTAATATTTGATAAGAGTTCTATTCAACAAATTGTAAAAATGCAGAACAAATGCAGATCAAATGCCTTCTTCATACTTTTTAGTAGAACATTTTAAATTATTTTTTTTGTGTGTATGTATACATGATAAGTATACCCAGTCAAAATAATTCTTCGATTTGCAACTTCAGCATCTTTTCTGGTGAGAAAGTGAATAAAGTTGGTGCTATAGAGTTAAAATTCATGTTAGTTTTCAAAAGTGTCTGGAAAAATTAACAAAAAATGAAGAAAAACTGGGTTTCTTTTAGGTGGGACGAGTTTTTGACAAAAACGGTTTAGTTTTTTTGGTGTAACTAAAAAACTAATAACCATAAATACTTAAAATTTTGAATATTTGTATTTCCTTTTTTACACACCAATGGTATTATTTGAGACCTTTTTTAGCTATTTATAGGCATAGGACAAATTGTATTCGTATTAATTAATTTTTGATTATTTTGGATAAACATTTTTTTGCTATGTCAATATACTTGAAAAATGAATACAAATTGTTGATGGGCATTTAAAAAAAATATAAATCCACCATAATTTTGTATGGGCTTTTAAAGCTAGAATTTTTAACAAAATTCGTCAAAATCACGAAAATTTGAAATCATTTGAGTTAGAAATTCATAAAAAATTTTTTGTTTAATATCTGAGATTTTAAAATCAAATGCAATAAGTTTAACTGGCGTCTCGTAGTCCTACTTGTTTATCTCATAAGTTTTCTCGAAAAATAAGTTTAAAAAGTTAAATTAATTTTTTAAAGGATATATTAGAAGTATATAGGCACAATTTTTTTTGTAAGCATTCAAAGTTTAAAATTTGATAAACTAACCTCTACAAATCTCGAAAAATTGCAAATTATTTTGTATAGTTACACATTTTTAAAATGTCCAGTTTTTATAGTTATGGATTGAATATTTAAAACAATGCTTCTCATAAATAAATAATTAATTAATTAATTAATAAGTAATACATTTTTAACTACAAAATAATACTGTAGTTAATACTGTCACCGAAAAATGTAAAAAATATACATAATCAAACACAGTTTTTTTTATTGTTATTTTAAGTTGAAATTTGGGAAAAATGAGATATTTTGAATATCTGAGTGTACTAACAATCCTAGTTATTTTGTTGTAAGTAATTTAAACATGTTATTATAATATAGGCTGACTGACAGACCGTCTCCGCTCAGAATCGTTTTTCGTATACAATGATATTATACGAGTATAGGTTATTAAATTCTCTTGAACTCTATTCATTACAGTGACCCACTTGTAACTTACTCTACAGAAGATCGATATCCATCTTTTTTAAAATCAATAATTTGGGAAAGACTACCAAAATATATATTTAATATATCGTGCAATAGTACAATATTAGTATTGAAATAATAATCTGCATAATGTATATTATCGTGTATACCTATACGGCCTACCCGTATCCGTCCGTTGAATAATGTTAGTTATATAAATATATGATTTACCTATTTAGGATTTATGGTAATTTTCTAGTGAATTATTTTGAGTAGGTACCTAAAACTTGATCGAATATCTATAGATATGTAGTCATTGTGGTATTTTTGAGTAGCATCGGAACGTACACATGGTGGTTATAATCATATATATTTTACGGGTTCGATAATAAATGAAATATTTTTAAATAGTATACGAGAGGATCGTTATGGAGGCAAAAAGGGTAAGTCTCTTTCTGTTTATTTCTCTCTTTAATTAATATATCGCAGAAGAGATTTATTAACACCACATTTTTCGTTGTCTAAAATTAAACCACCCAAACGTACAAGCTGACTGCTCAACGCACACATATATACTATAATATGTTATATTATATAATCCTTTTCGTATAGATACATGCAGACTGATGAAAAATATAAACACTTATTTGTAATAAAAGAACAAAGTTAAGTAATTTCTTTTTAAACCCTTGTTACGCACTGAAGTATTCCAGATTGACTCGATATAAGTATATATACCTTCTATACGTAAAACCTAATACACGTTTATTTTGGTATCTTCGTGTACCTCCGTCTTTTTAACTCGTTAAACTAATATACCCGAAGTAGGTACAAAAGTATATAATTATAGTATCTCATCACACAGGGTGAGCACCAAGTATTCTTTAATCAACCATTTATTTATATTCTAATTTTTGGAATGTTCAACAACATTACCCAAAGACTATAGGTATCTTCAAATATATATTTTTTCTATGGTATTTAAAGAATGTCTTATAAAGGCTCAAACTTTTGTTTTCAACCACTGGTTGGTAGATACTCCTCTTAGTTACTGTAATTTGTTAACTAGGTAATTATTTTTGGACAATTTCCATGAGTTACTTAAACTGGAAATTTAACATGTAAATAGCTAGGTCATATATATAGGTACACGATATAACATAAAATATACCAATACCTTTTTAATGTCTATAGTCGTCTAGGTAAATTTGACTTGGGCAATTTATTAATTTATTATACCTCTATTCCTTCGAAGATTGTTATCGAGAACTATTATCCTTAGTACTTAATACTATAGTTTATCAACTTAGAAATCACTTTTTTGAATTTCGATTTAGAACATTTTTTTAGGACGAAGAGAACGAGAGTAAAAATATTATCGTTACGGGGACTAAACGTGTTATATTGTTCGGAATTTAAGACATAGCTGATGATGGTCTGTATAAATGTTTAATATATTATATACATATTGTACACACGCGATGTGAAGAGGGTGTGCGATGAGCAGAAATATTTTCTGTATCTACACGAACGCCCGAGCGAGCGCGCGCGTGTGTGAGCGCATTCCTATGACGTTAACGCGCGGGCGGCTGCGTACGAATACGTCACCGCCGTCGCCTCTCCGCCGTTGTGACGTTCATTCTGACTCTGAAATAATATAACAAGCGATCTATATAATAGCCGTCTACATATGATTAATATTATTACTATTATTATTATTATTATTATTATTACAATAAATTACATCAGATATTACCGTGTACTAGTTAATACCAGCTTAGAGTATTATAATGATATTAATTAGGTAATAATTATTAATTATTAGTTTTTACATACTACCTATGAGTTTTGACGACGTTGTCGGAACAATAATGGCCCAGTCACAACGTAGTTCCGTAAGAAGACTTAAGTGAGCTAAAATATTGGTCGCCATATTATAATTTACAATATACCTACAATCTACATAATACATAATAATATGTAGTGGTTGTATCTACTCTGCTAAGGTGATGGTCGATGGGGTCTATGGAAAAAATTGTTGTAGTACCTATATATAATGTCTATAGGAGTATCTACTTAAGACTTCAATTTGTTTAAATATTCAGTATAATTCATTATTTAATATTTTAATATATTTATTAACAGCAGTTAAGGAGAAGATTTAAAATACTGATATGGGTCGAACTTAAATTCTCTAAACATGTACTAAATACAATAAAATATGCATGCATTTAAAACGCTCATTCAATATATACATTTATTCTTGGATTTGCATGTCTGGTATTTATCAGTCATGTGTATTTAAAAATATTTCAAGACTTATTGATCCCACAACGTTTGGATAATTTGTGTATTTGCCCCGGAATCCAAAAATGTCATAATTTTAGAAATATTATGGAATATACATAAGTCATTGCAATTTGTACAGACGTACAGAATATAAATAGTTGACTATTCATACTCAAAGCATGTACCTAGGTATCTATAATTGTCCCACTAAAGAAAAAATAAATAATATTTTTAGGTTGAAATAATAATTGTATTTTTAAGTGCGGTATACAATTTCAAAAATATATTTGTAAAATAATTTTGTAAACAATAATATTAATTTTTCTATACCTATCCTATATTTTAGATTGCTTAATTATCACCAAAAACTATCTAAGGGTGACTAAAATTAAAATATACAATTCAAATATTTTTCTAAAAAATTGTCTTACGAAAGAAATTACGTCGGCATATTATATGGGCGGATTAAAAAAAAAGATTGCAGTGTATAGTAGGTACTCGTATATACAGAAACCGCAGCAAGCAAATGTTGTCAAACAGCTTCATTACTTCGAGAATATCATTATCTCGTTTCATTTGTGTCTCGTTATTCATTCGGCTCACAGTATCGATAAAAAATAAATGCAAATACCAAAACAGCAGAAAAACACTATTATATTAATTATAATTATAATGTTCACATCCCCGTATGCGGCGTAAACTCACAATTAAAATATAATTTATTATTTCAATCATTGTGCAACTGTGAGAAGTTATATTAGGTTGGGTTAGGTTGGTTTGAGATTCGTTTCGTATATACAACTCTATCGACTACAATATAATATAAGAATATTAGATAACACTTATGTTGATCTCAATTGCGTCCTCATGAATTTTTAAGGGGAAGGACTATTTTCCATTATCTATAAATATACGTATATTATTTAGGTACATACTTTTTAAATGTTAAGATTTTTTTAGATATTTGTTTATTCATATCAATAAATTAATAGAATACAAATAAAATAATTTAAAATTCACTTTACTTGTTACCTATTAGTGCCTATCAGTACCCATTTCTCATAAATATAACCTTTAACTGTATAATACTGAAGGTAAAAATATCTAACGATCTTTTTAATGACTAGTTGAGAATTTCATTTACATACATTTTCACTGTTGCACTCTTGTACTGTTCACCTCAATACACAGTGTCAACCTAACACATGCGTACTACCCAAGGTACGCTATCAGTTTTCTCTAATCTTTCCTATTCAGTATTCTTAATATACTTCTCTACAAAAAAATATTTATTTGGATACTGTGTATGTTGTTAATTACTTCGATGCCATAATATTAATATTTAAAAATATTGGAACCTCGTCAATACGTCATATGTATTGAATTTAAATAAATAGTAATTCAGGTATTTTAAAATTTAAGTATGTTCTGTATAATGTAGTTGATAACGATTGCCCTGTCTATTGAAGAGTATATTATAAATTCTGTTTCAATATTGTGTATTGGTACACACAGTAATTAACGTCTTAGTGTTATTTTGAGTATGTATTATTGTTATGACATACTTTGTATTATAAAACAACCAATTTTCGGTGAACAGAATTCCAATAATTCGCTTATATTATATGACAACTGCAGCTGTAGACAATCATTCATTTTTATATAATTTAATCATGTAAATACCATCGATACTGAATTATGATCTATCCACATATGTTACACCTGGTTTATCGCAGTTGTAGTCGTGAATAGATTATCACAATTTTTTTTATCTATACGTACATAGTAGCTTCTTAAGCGGTTAATAAGATTATTGTTAGGACATTTTTAAAAATATTTCCCGTTAAGTACGACAAATACTTAAACATATTATTTCGGATTTCGTCATGGTAATCCAAAAAATACGTATTTAGACGTAAAATAAATATTCCTCCATCAAACTGTATAGGTTTAATAAAAATATAATACCTATGTAAAAACATATTATGAACATCCTTACTACGATAAAAGTGAAGCAATAAATTGTTTATTTTCCCATACTTTGTTTCTTGAGTTTTCCTATTTACCATACTGAAACATGTTAATACGATGGCTTTGTTTCACGTTAAATCAATACAAAATCAGAGATAAACTTATAATATAATGAACTAACGAACTTGTAAGTTTATTAAAAATTGACTCGTCAGCCTCTCCTTAGTCTTCCTACATTTTTCGTCTCGAGCTATTTAGATTTGTTGCGAAAAGCGTGTACCTATATTTTGTTTGTTCACATTCGTTTTTTCACTTTCAGCACCTGGCGACCAATGTCTGTGATTTATTGTTCTTAGTCTAATACCATAGTGCTCACATAATAGAAACTTACCCATGGCCATAAGATATCCATGGGTTAGTCTGGTGCTGTGTCTTATTCGAGGACTATTAAAATTTTTTTCATCATTTCGTTTTAAGTGTAAGGTTTCCCATCTGTATGTAGATTACTTAATTGTATTTAGTTTTTGTTTAGCTCATCAACCATGTTTATTTATAGTTATTGATAATGATATTTTATTCTAATATTTTTTTGGGTGTGGTTTGAGGTTTTAAGTGTTTTAGCCTTTTTAAGTAAAGTAAACTGTAATTAACGATAAACTGATATACTATTAAAATCTATAATAATTTAATGGGCTTATTGAATTTACGTTTATTAGGAAGTGCGTAAAATCGATATACTTTTTGGATTTTTGAATAGTAATAAGATCGGCTAGGATCAAAACACGTAGGTACCTTTATGAATAAATCGGAATACACATTTATTGTTTAAATATAGATCAACAAAAAGATACCTTGCCTTTGTAATGTTCTAATATATAGTTACCAATAAGTAATATTGCATTCCTAATAGGTTTACGTCGAATTATAGAAAATTAGCATAAACATTATTTATAACTTAATAAGTAAGAACTAAGAGCATTATTATTATATGGTATTATACATTGAATTATTTTTTGCACCTTAATAGCCTACAGTATATATCAATTCAGAGCTGGATCTAAGAATTTTAATACCCGGGGTAATAATACAATACTCCCATTCTCATTGAAACAACTAAGTTAGATTAAATATTTGATTAAAATATTAGTTACTCTTAAAAAATGGGATTACTTCACTCCTGGTTACATTTCATATTGTAATGCCTATTTAATACTTACATACTTACTTCATACTTGTACAGAAAATAAATCTAACACACAATATCTTCACATGAACACTAATCAAGCACTATTTAGGTATTATTTTATTTTTATAATGTTAATCTTTATAATTTTATAAATAACTGATTAATTAACAATTTTAATTAATAATCATTAAAATAGTTATAACTATAATTTAATGTATAAAAAAAATGTTTTGTGTACAGTAAATTATAATAAATGATAAAACAGTCTTGATTTAATATTAATAAAGTATTTTATTCACCAAACAATTTCTTATACAAACAGTATTATATTTTGATACATCGTAAACATTGTTTGTCAATTTTATGAGATTTTGAAAATTTTCGTCTTTGGAGGCTTTAGCTAATAAAGTCGGCAATTGTATTATAAATTAACAATTATAATATTAAAGGAAACAAAATACTTTTTAAATTATGAAGATCTGAAGATCTGTCTAATTTTTTCTTCATTTTCTTCACATTATCAGAAAATGTGATCATTTACAGTTGCATAGATTGAATGCGACGCTGTGACTTTTTTATTGCGGTTTTATCACTTGCATTGCACACGTCACACGAAATTCGAATCAATTTTTATGGTTTTATTATTAGATAGGTATATGTGTAACATGCGTAACGTTTCAACATTATCTGCGTGTTGAAGTTAATTTATGTTGATAATAAATAATAATTGATTAATTCTACTCATTTTTCAGACAATTTTGAGTGTAAAATCGTTATGTATTTTTATTGTTTACTTGGATAGAGTGGCATAATATTATATTATTATATACAAATGTACAATAACTGAACAATATTTAATTACATTTAGTATTAGGTTTTTTAATTAATTGTAGAATGTTTTAAAGTAGTTTTTTCAAAATATTTTATTTTTATTTGTAGAAAAATTTTCATCATCACAATATGGAAATACTGAAATTAATTTTTATAAATTAAAATAATTGTGATCTTCTAATCCATTGTCACTGATGCCTGAGAGAGCATTGTGTCACATACTTTTCCAAATATTTCGCTTTTTATGCAAACTTTATAAATTGTAAATATACACAGGACATATAAAGTATACAATAGATAGCAGAGGTAAGCTAAGTGCTATCCTCAACTCCATCTTGAAATATAATCTATGGCTAGGCTTACTATGCTTTAATTTATTAAATTCTCTAGGCTTTATTTAATTCGCTGTTTGTATAAATGTATTTAAAATGGTAGTTGTTTCATGTTTGTTATTTTTATAAATGTATAATTCTATACTTAGGTTTACAAAAGACTAAACATATAAATATATAATTATATTCATTTAAAATTAGTTTTGGTCCAACTTAATTGTTTCTACGAATACTTAGTGATAAAAAGCTTGAAATTTGGGTAAAATACGTACGGTGTTTCGGTACGTTCCTGCTCATAACAATTTGTTAACAAAATCAATTTTATTTTTGTGTGATATTGTCAAATTTTCTAAATTTTCCAATTGGGTATTATGATTTACTAAATAAAATAAATGTGTATAACAATAAACAGTCCAAAGACTTCCATAAAATGTTTGGAATAGCCAAATTGTATGAAGCTTACATACGCACTAATATATGTATCGTCGCTTGTCGGTATTATATTAGTCTATAAGTAGTATCAATATTAATGAATTCTATAATAGTGTAAATAATGACAAAAATGTGTTCGATTTTAAATCTCAAGAAGTAGATATTCATAAAAAAATGACTTAAGTTTAGACCTTAAAGTATATAAACTTCAATTAAACTAAATAGGTATCCAATAAATAAAAAATTCATTAAAATATTTTGATACATACATTTATGATTTATTTTTAATTGGCTGTAATATACTCCAACTGAAATATTTTTCTGATGACTGGAAAAATTTTAATTAAGTTTTTTGAGCTATGAAAAAAAAATATCATTTATATGATTGTGCTATTTTGATATTTGTGTAATAATATTATATATTTGACAACGATGTATCCTATTTTTAAATTTAACAAGCAATAGTGTATTAAGACAGCAATCACCAACATTTGGACTTTAAGGATCACTTAAGTATATAAAACTATAATTCTATGGTATATAAAGTATATAGTGGTTAAACTACAAGTTATTAACAAAAATCGAAAATATCTCATGGGCCATTTCCATAAATAGAGCACATTTCTGATTAACTTTTTATTTAGTCAAAAGTAGAAAATCTTAGATAATAATTTGGAAATTTTTAGGACTTCGATGAATTTTGTCAAAATTTCAACATTAAATGCATATCGAAATGCTGTAACTATTTATCTTTAATCTTTTTGAACTGCTATCAAAATAACTTATAAGAAACTTTTTATTATAATTTCAAGATATTTTACAGAGTGAATAAGGTTTTTGGTGAACATTTTAAATATCTATACAGTTATTAGTTTTTAAGTTGGATCAAAAAAACTAAAATCAATTTTGTTAAAAATTGAGTTAGCTTAGAAATTTCTATTTTTCCCGTATTTACTTGTGTGCTTGAAAGCTGTTGGGAATTTTCAATCTTGATCAACATCTTCTGATGGACTACCAACATTTTCTCACTGACCATTTTTTGGCATCTGCTGTATTTAAGGGATAAATATTTTCCTTGTGATCCAACAAATACGTCATATACACAACCATGTTCTATACCCTTAAATTCAATGCAGTTCATTTAATATCTTATATTGTATAATTATAAGTAGTATGCGATCATTATACAATTTTTGCAAGTACCGAATACAATAACTAAATTACGTCAAAAAAAAGTAATATGTAAAGTGAAAAATATAGAGCTGCGCTTACATACTTACATATATTTTTCATAATTAATACATGCATTAGTGATATCCGGTATGTAAATCGTTAGATTTCCCAGCGATTCTCAAGTCAGTCTTAACACGACAAACATTTCTCGTCCCACAATCATTGTAATATGTTTTTATTCCGTTCCGTTCCGCTCGTCTCGCCGTCATATTTCATGCTCGGCGTGTTTTTCTTCGAGTAGTGCGCACTTAAATGTTATTATATTATATTATAATATTATTTCTATATACTTTTAAATGTATGATGATCGGGTGACTGGCATAGCTATAATATCGTTTGTCCCATGTGTAATGCATGTAATGATATTTGGTTAGAATAAGCACCAAGAGCAGAAGTGAATTATTAGATCAAAAGCAGTAGATTACCTATAATATTATTATTTCTTGTATACAAGGTGATTCACTAAGTATGCTCCCACCCATTTTTACTTAAATAACGAATTTTTAAGCTTATATATTTTAAGGACTATATTTTTAAATATCTACCTAAATTAAAAAAAAATTGTAATTACTATTACCTAACTATAATAAGTATACCTATATAAAAACATTTTAATAATAGTTCGTTCGAATTTTTTATTTGATAGGTAGGTACATATAAAAAAAAATAATTACCTTCTTATCGATTTACAGTAAAAATGGTTGGTTTTCATGTAAAAAATAGAAGTTCTTATCGTCACTGACGAGGCTGTAGCCATGAGGGCTTAGTGTTCAGAACCCCTCCCCCCCCAAAAAAATTAACAAATCACATTTGTGGTTTTAAAATTTGCTAGTCAGAAACATATTTATACTTTAACTCTCTCTTTAAAATCTTTTTTTGGCCCTCCACCCTTGGCCAAAGAATATACTTCTTAAATAGCAACTGAAATCTAATACTTGAAAATATATTCCTTAAGTATAATTAACATTTCCAAAAATTAGAATTTGAATTACTAAATTATTAAGGGAGAAAATTGATGTGAGCGTCGTTTGTAAATCTCCATGTATTCAGTACCTATTATACATCACGTGTAGAATAATAACAACAGCAGTCATTCGATGGGGGATATGTACCCAGGGTGATTCACCTGCATACACTCATTAACGCCCTAGTTTGATTGCACATTTTTACGAATCCTGATTTTTTAAATTGTTAGTTCTGTCTACACTATTGCTCCCTTATACATTTCCTGCGAACCATAAAACGTTAATGTTTTAAAAGTACCTTTTCCAATCAAAATACTAATTTATTGAGGTTTTCGAGAATACTTTACAATTTAAAAAAACTAGAATTTGAGTGGAGAATACAATGATTGAGGTGAGCATATAATACGCGGCCGGTGAATAATCGCCCTGTGATATAGAACAGAAACGAATATCCTTTACCAAAATACATTGTATACGTATGTACGTTGTTGTTCGTTACATACTTATGTATATATATATATATATATATATATAGTTATATTATACATAAATAATAGATATAGTAATGGAGTGTACCTACTGCGCAGGCATTGTGTTTTTTTAACGTGAAAACGAGAGAAGTGCCCGCGCTCTCCCACCTCACCCTCCCCTAGTGACGTGTGTTGGCGGCTTGTGAAAGGGATAGTGGGGAGAGGGTAAGGTGTAGCTTCGTTTCCTTTTCTCGTTTAAACGCGTCTGTCCACGGCGTATGTATAATATGTACAGCGTGTAAATACAATGTACGAAAAACTAAAGAACAAAAAAATAAAAAAACACTAGCCGGAAGTCGTTCTTCACTGTATCTCTATACATATATAATAATATTGTGTACAGTGTTATAATGCACGTGCTCGTGTGTGTACGGTCGTGTGAACGTTTGTTATTCAACTACCGTACGTCGCGTCGGGCGCGATCGGGCAGACGCGTATATTATTTTCATCATTATAATCACCGTATTAATAATAAAGCTAGTAAAAACTCGAGTCGTTTGTAGTGAATTTATAGATGCGCTTCAACAGATCTCTCAAAGACAATAAGCAATGCAATAAATATAATGTAATTATAACGATATGGTACATGATTGTAACAATGCGCTTTTGCATTGCACTTTTTGATGACAAAATTATTTCATTTATATTCTACCAAAATGGCCCAAAGTATTTTTTTAATTTTAGAATCTAATGCGCACAACTATTAGCTGTCTTCTTGCAGACAATACGCGACTGGACTATCCTGTACTTCAGTTGATATTATAAGAAAAAAAATATAAATTAACATACAAAATATATCGAAAGCACTAATGGTAATAGCAAATATAGGAATAATACATATTTAGTCAAAAAATAAATTTGTTCAAAACTTGTATACTTAGGTAACTATTTAGTTAATTTCTCAATTAAATTAATAACTTTACTAGTTGACTATATTGTAATCCTAGTAGTATTCATTGCATTAACTTGGGGACTTGGCTTTTTCCTATAACTGTAGATAAAAGTTAAAAATTAAAAATTAACTAACTTTTGTTTAATCACGCTGTGTGTATACAATTAATTTAATTTAAAAAAAGTTCATACAAATATTCCTTGATTAAATAATGTTTTGTTAATATATGTAAGTGTAATAGTGTTAATCACTACAGTTATATAGTGTGCAATAAAAAAGAGAGCATTTCAATAAAATTTTAATTTATTGTCCAAAAAATTGTAAGTTGCACAGCAATCACTTTGTGTAGCCCAGGTGATAATTAAAAAATATATATCTAACTTCTTTGTAGATGAGTTAAGTTAATATTTGTATCCATATTAAGTATAAATACTGTATGATTTAAATATACAGTTTGTTAACTATATTAACTTATAACTCAATGGTCTTAACGTTGATTTAACTTAATAAGGTAGGTAACTCAAGTTCATTGTTTTCATTAACTTGCCCCCACCTTTGCGTATTAGTAATATTGTATATACCTAGTACCAGCGTCCAAGGTCTTTCTCGGATGCGTTTTTATTTCGTGGATGGGTATGCATCAATCGCGTTAAAAATCATGGTTTGAAAATAATTCAATTAATTAGGGGAAAAAAGGTTAAGCATAAATTTCACCAATCGATGTCCCGAGGTATTAAATTGGTGTTCGGAAATTCCATCGATTAATCTTAATATACATTGAATTCATATTTATCAAAAATATTTTTATATTTATAAAAATATTCTATCTGCTCACAGCATCTTATTATTTTTAATATTTGATTGAGTTCCAATTACAATAAATTTTTACATTAAATAAAATTTAATGTAAATTCGGCAACTTATTTATTCATATAGGTATATGTTCATTTACCTTTTATATCGCAATTATTAAACGTAGGTGTCTTCACGGTTTATTTGTATAGCAAGTGCACTGCGCAAAAGATATTTATAATATTCATCTATACACCTAGTATTATATAGTCCAAAATAATTCATGACAAATGTACAATTGACATAAATCACTCTAATTAATATGCATCGGCAGAGGGCTCTCTGTTCTATTGTTCCTCGGCCGGTGTTCGTAATTAGCCACGGCACAATCTCCGCACAATAATACTACGGCAGCGTATTATGATCATAATGTATACGATGGGTGGGTTTATAGTTTATTGTACATTTATGTTTAGGAGCGGTTATTCTACGACGATATAAATAACGAGAAATGACTACTTTTTTTTATTTTGTCCGATTACAAAACGACGGAGAGTTCGTTCGTGTGTGTTTGTGTGTGTGTCTGAACGGGGTTCTTTCGGAAGTAGTGAATTATTAGGGTACTTGTTGTGAATTTTAATGTGGGCAAGCCACGGTATACCCCACACACGTAAAAAACGTACCTAAATATTAGGGTTGCCATTTTTATTTTACTGAACGGGACAAACCTTTATTGTACCTTTTTATAGAAAAAATCTTACTATTCTTCTACTGT
>PVMI01021246.1:0-15777 GCA_008528875.1 Aulacorthum solani
TATAAAATTGTGTTTCGCCAGTTAGAAATTAAAGTATTAAAAATGTTTTGAATGGCCAAAATCTCATTAAACACAATAGTGACTAGCATCATAGCCTGCTTTTTAATAATGCTTTTTAATTATAATTAAGTTTTAAATTACTTTACACGGTAACAGACAAGTAGTGTTATTCTTCAATAACGTCGATGATAGATGGTAAATGTTTAAATTTCGATCACGGTATATTGTCTAATAAGATCTAAAAATAATGCATAGATAATGATAGATAACCTACAAATGTAGGTAGGGAAGTCACCATTACAATTTACCCCATAAGTCTGTTTGTGTTGTAAGTTAGCATTATTTATTTATGTTTTTGGTGCATATTATAGTACAATAACAATTTATTTATAAAACTAAAACTAAAATAAAACAAATTCTTTGGCCCCTGTATTATTGGCCTTCTCGGTTTTATTTAGTCATTTAGAGTTATTGCATAAGTATTTTTGAAATTTATTACAATGGTAATTTATTTATTTTGGTAGTAAAAATATATGATACAGATAAATTGATTATCTATTGAGAGTATAATAAGTAATAAGAATAATATTATACCTGCAGAACTGCAGAAGGTTGAAACGACATCATTACTACATTATTGTATTAAATTATCATTTTAAAGCAAATTGTTGCTATATCGTACAATGTAAAGTACAGGTATTATGACTTCTGAGAGGCATTTAACAAAAATTTATTTATTTTTTTACTTCTTTTTGCATTTTAATATTAAAAAAATATTGGTGTATAATTAGTTGCCTATCTTAAATTATTTAAGATTATTTTTAACTCGCTTACATCTTTTCATAATATAAACGATGAATTTTTTATTGTATTTTATTCATAGATCGATCATATGAGTTAAGATCGGATCCATGATAGTGGTGGTGGTGGTATAAACTTTTTCTAATATTATGAATATTAAACATATATTTATTATATAACCCCGCTTGTGCATTGCCAAATCGGTCACTCAGTTACTTAATTACGCCCCTTATTTTAGTTCACGACGCATATTAATATTATTATAAGCAAAGCAAAGCTGGTTTTTTAGCATTAGGTCTATGAGTTTAATAAATATTTATCATACTATAAGATACTAAACTATTGGGCACACAAAATTGTTTATATTTTACACCCAAAAGTAATATTGAAAATATAAGTAATGATAAAAATGCAACATTTGTATCAGTAAATAATTTGTTAGGTACCATCCTTGTATATTTGGTATAAAATATGCTCTGCAGCCAACTAACGGTATGATATTATGATAGATACAAGATACAAGATATATCAAATTATCAACACAATTTTAAACAATTTTTGACTTAAGACTTGAGACATTGTTTCCATTAGGATAAATTAAAATATGTACATGGTAATTGAAAAAGCGATGTTACGGGATTTCACTATTTCTTTTAGTAGGAAGTCATTTTCCATCCACCATTCGTTCCTCTTAGATTTTTAAAAATGTGTTGTTTTAATTATTTGCAGTCCTCAAAAATTATGTTGACAAATTTTTATTTAATCAAATATATTTTAATAATCTTTAAAATAAAATAAAAATAAAAGTTAAACTTACATTTTTTTTTTAGGTTTTGATCAACTTTACGACTGACACCAAGTATTGAATAACGACTTGAACTAAATTTGAATCAAAATATAAGAGGTGGTATTTTTTACGGTCAACAAGGAGTGCACAGGGACAAATAGTATTAAATATTTGAATGAGTAATAAACTAATAACACAGAACAGTAATAATTGAAATAATTGGCAACTAATAATTGAATAAAACTACAACTACGATTACCTCCAACGGCGCCAAATGGCTCCAATAAACTCCAAAACGTTCAGATTTTCATGGATGAAAAACGATCGAGAGCCAGTGTTTTATTATTACCATATTATAACAATATTCAACCCAGGTAGATAACATCCGATGGAATGTGGTATATTATTATCTTATTATTATGATAATAATATCATAGTGCAATTTATTATTGGCGATACGCAATCACGTTTTGGGTATAATCGTCACGGCCGTGCGTAGCGACGACTGACGACTCGTTCTTTGCGACTTTCCAAGACGTCCTCGACGTGCCAACTATAAAGTGTAAGTCATCTCGGCCAGACATCAAGTGAGTAGCGACGACAGTTTTAGCATACGCAGACGTCGTTTTCACACAGCGTTCTCACGATACGGTAGAGCAGCGTTCTCGCGTCGTCTTGAGCTTGACATCCTCGCAAAATACTACATTGCGCATCCGAATTCGTCAAACGCGGGGGCTCGTCCAACGGTTATTCGCTTTCTTGATATTGTTTATTGTCGCCGGTTTAGAACGCGAACAGAGAGGAACCAACTCTCCGATCGCCGCCCCCCGGTTTCTCGTGCGCCTTGTCCGTCGAACCCGATCCCCTACCCAATTTCGTGGGCAACGACGACGATTCGATTATTTTTGAAATTCGTTCGTGTAACAATGGCATTTCAATGAATACAATGTCGCTATCCGGTGCAAGTCCATTCTATTCTCCTCCTGGAGAGAACATATTCAACCCCCGTGCGACCACTACAGATGTCGGACAACCGTCAGATGGAGAGAAAATTGAACGTGCCCGCGCCGAAGTCGCTGCTGCAGGCCAACAGTAAGACGGACGCCAAGAAATCGACAGGTAGGTTAGGCACCTATGTACCGTTGTTGTAGAGGTCAAGGCACGTAAGGCTAGTGGTGATACGAGTTCAACCGATGTACAGTGTGATTTATGATCTGGGAGCATCAATAGAATGCGACAATGTAGCAATAATAATATTATGTCATTCTTTGCCCCCTAAAAACTAAAGCCGTTATCAGGTCGATATTTTATAAAGTTCAAAACCCCTGTGAAAAAGTCGCTCAAATACATCACGTCTATTTTGATAGGCATGTACTAATAGTTGGCAATAGCGTTGTCGAATACATTATTTGTTTGTTATAATATGAAAATGTAATACCTATATCCCAGTCATACAACTTTTAAAAATAATTTTCTGATAAGAACAATGATAAGATTACACTAATTGTGTAATATTGTAACCACGGACTTAGATATAAGATATCTTAGTCCGTGATTGTAACTCACGTAATTGTGTCATGATAATATCTATGATTACATTATTATATGGTTTTAATTATTATATTATAGTAAATAGTATTAAAGTAGGAAAAAAGTATGGTCTCTCATGATTAC
Organism: Aulacorthum solani; assembly: GCA_008528875.1. Lineage (NCBI taxonomy): Eukaryota > Metazoa > Arthropoda > Insecta > Hemiptera > Aphididae > Aulacorthum > Aulacorthum solani. The sequence continues at coordinate 3,263 of PVMI01021246.1, forward strand.
ATTTGTTCTCGCTAATCAGTTTAGGTACCTTCTTAAGTGGTATTTGTTTTTTCTAAAATTTACATTCTCTGGTAATAAATGGTGTTCAGAAGTTGTAGGAGTTGCATTATTTTTTTAGCTATTTTTGTTTTTTTATTTTAACCTAAACTGACCTTGATTCATAGCATACCAATCTAGAAATCCATGCTATAATATTTTAAAAAATGAAAATTTTGCAAAAATTCTAAATTTTCAGTAAAATTGTGCATATTTATTAATTTTTGTGTTAAAGGTAAATATTACAATGCAATATGCATGTTTAATGTTTTAGTATGTTATTATTTTTTTTGTACAATAATAGAAACTCATCAATGCTACTTATACAATTTTTCAAAGGGTCACGACTCCATTTTCTTTTGAGATGATGGAGAGGATTCTCAGGCATAAATTGTAAAAGTGCCAGTATACTGATGTAAAATAAATAACAACATACATTCATGAGATCAAGACTGGATCTAGAATAGGTATGCCGGGGATTTAACCTCCAGCATAAAATTATCTCAATTACTTAGTGCGTACATTTTGTTTTGTTTCATTGCACAACATGTAGAAGATAAATTAAATCCATATACCAAAAAGTTGTCCAGTCTCTTCATCTTTTGAGTTTATTTTCAAAATATTATATTTGTCGTTTAACTGTTTGAGGAAGCATCACTATCAAATTATAGAGAACTTAAATAAACATAAGTAAAATAGTTATTTTTATTATTGCATTTATACTAATATGTTGAGTATTACTGAATACAATAATCAGTGGTGTTTTAGAGGGTATACAAGGGTTTCCTTCTATCCATTTACTATTCGGTGAATTAGCAAATACGCTGTAAAAGTAGTAAGTAAAAAATATTTACGACTATACCTTAATTTTGTTTAAAAAACAACCTGTATTTTGTATTATTATTTATTGCCATATTACATATATCAACCAATAAATAATTGATATTGGTTATTACCTCGTATAAGTGTTCTATAGTATAGTACTATAGTCAATCATTGTTTGTGACTGACAGCCTTGATTATTGATGTCATTTTGATAAAAATATGTTCGAGTTCCCGCCATTACAGAGTACTCAATAATAACTGCGAAAAGAATTATCCAGTTAAGTAAATGTTATAAAATGTTAAATCTGAACTATAAAATGTTGCAAATAAATAAAAATTTACAAATCAACAAAATATACATTTTTGTAAAGTTTGCCAATTTGAGATAAAATGAGACAAATTGAGATTTTAAAATAATTTTTAAAGAGCAGCTTTTTGATAGGTTGGATCTGATTAGTTTTGTGCTTAAAAAATTACAATATTAATTGCATATTTGCATCTTTATTCTTTGCCTAAAATTCATAACTGAGCATTTACCCTAAAGGTTTTTTATGAAAACACCACTGACAATAATCATTAGGCCTCGGAAGTCGTAGGAGTGCAATTTTTTCTATATGCTTTTGATTCATAGTACACCATACTAAAAATCTTTCCTATACAAAGTAGAGTTAAAAAAATTTAATTTGAAATACATTAGTTTATTTAAAAAAAAATTGCTTATAAATATTTCAAATATTCTTCATACATTTTCATACTTTGTTATTATAAAATAAAATGCGTATTTCTTAATCATCTATAATTCTTCTGTATATGTACACACACAGGGTATTTTTTACTATATGTATAGATGTATAAAAATTAATAAAATTTTGATGTATACAGAGTTATTCGCCGAGCATGCTTACCCCATTTTTTATTTCTTAATAAATTTATTCAAATTCTGATTTTTGGAATTTTTAAATATACTCAGACCATAATTTCATATTCTTGATTTTTTTTACCACTTGAAAAGTGTCCTGTTGTTTTACAAACTTCTGTTTTTGAAATGAGAACCCCCTCTTTTACTGATAATTAATCAGTGAATATTTTTTTTGAAAATATAATACCACATTCAAAATTTGAATGAGTAGTTTCTTAGTTATTAAAATGATTGTATTAAGGATAATAGTCCTTAAAACTGGTTTTACACAAATATATAATAGATGTAAAATTGGATTTAGTATTTAAAATACTTGAGCCATTTTTACAAATTTTTTATATTAATAGATTAATATTTATGACTACTATTTACAAATCACCTTAAACCCCATACTTTATAAACTCACTACTATAGACCTTTTTTCCTTTGAAAATTAAGTTAAATAACAAAAACTACTCGTGCAAATTTTGATTTTTATACGTCTACAATTTCAGGAAAATCATCTATTGTTTGATTTATAGTTGAATAGGGGTGTTCTCATTTGAAAAACAGAAGTTTGTATCTTCACAAGACACTTCTCAAGTAGTACAAAAAATCAAAAAGAATTTGATATGGTATATTAAAGTATATTTAAAAATTAAAAAATTAGATTTTGAACTCACTGCATCATTGAAGAAAAAAGTGGGTTAGCATGCTTTCTGGATCTAGTAAAATATATAAATTATTTTATATAGGTAACCCTTTTCATTAAAATTTTATGTGTAGGCGACTGAGAGTGAACTTTATCATTATAACAGTATAATATTATATATGTAATCCTACAAATGACTTTTACTGATGTGCCTACAGAAAAACTGAATTTAATTTTTTTGCAGTTAAGGTTTTTGAAACATGTAAACCAGTTTATTTTCTTTAAAAATTTTAAGAAAAAAATATATTACTGAAAGTGTGAGTATGTTCTATTATTCTCCCTAGGTGTAAACATTTTTAGATTCAACCCTGAATGAAATTATTAAAAAAACCAAAACCTGAAAAAATCTTAACTGGAGTAAGAAATTCCCATCAAGAGTGATGCTCTCATACCTTGTATATTGGTTTACACCTGGGTTATTGTGCTGTATTCATGTTACAAATGCACAACATACTAAATTTGTCTTTGGCAGAGCCAAATTTGTGTTACGTTTAATAATTATTGTCATCAATGCAAATTATCATTATTTCATACTTGAAGGTATGAAGTAAGAACATTATCTTTTAGTATGAGTTCCTATGTAAAATTGTTTTTGCTGAATGTAAATTAATTATGTTATGCATTTGTAAGACAAAACCCACCCATTAAGCGAGTAATATCATCTTAAAAAAAAGTTTGTTATTTGATTATTATGTTTATTTATGAAGTTTCTTGTGTATAATATATAGCCAAATTTTATAAATAAAAATGTTTTATTTAATAATAATGTATTAATGTATGAATTAATTAAAACACTTTACATCTATAGTTATAAAATATACACTTCATTAATAATTTACAATACCACACAATTTTAACAGTATATATGTATAAATGTGTTACAGAATTTAACAAATCTACTTGTCACAATGCCACTTTTTAATCTCGATTAAATTAGAGTTGATCTGCTATTTTAAGCTGTGCTTTCATTAAAATTTTTTGAATTTTGTGTTTTACACTTAAATAAACCTTTCTAAATGGACGCAAATCTTCCATTTGAGCTTCTATAAACGCAGCAAATGAGCCTGTGTCTTTGTTAGAATAATATTTATGTTTTTCTTGTTTTCGAAATCTCTTTTTTTTCAAAGTCTTGAAGTATAATGAATAAATATCTTTAGTACGCCGTTGTTTTTTTAATTTTAAGGCCATCATTTTTTCAAAATTTAAATCTGCTGTTATTTGGTCAATAGTCTGAAATTATATTAATCATATTTATGTACATTTTATTTATACATTCTCAAAATAGAATTAACTTAAATGTGGTATAATGATATAATCTTACCGTAACTAATGTTTCTTCAGGTGGTTTATCTTCTGAAGGTGTTAAAACTATAGGTTCGACCCCTTCCTTAAAACTGCTTGTAAACATGTAACTACAATGCAATATGTTATATTCAGTATTACTTCTAGGAGCCAATTTAATATATTATAATATGTAAAAAGCATACCATTGGTTTTCTCTGTTACAAATGTCGTCTTTCAGTTCATAGTTGAAATCTTCATATTCATTTTTTACAGCCTCGTCACCTTGACTGGAATCATCTCCGTTATCATAACTAGTCTCCATGTTAGAATAATTAAGATTGTCATATGTGCATTTTTCATCCTCTAATTTTTCATTTTCTTGTTTAAAATATGATTCTCCGTGATCATAATTTTTACTCTCATTCTGATGTTCATAATTTGAATTGTACATATCCTTATAGTCAAGTTGGACAATTTCAACATTTGTATCACTGCTATCCTGTATATAGAAATGGTTATAAATAATAAAAAAGCTAAGCTAATTAATAATAAGCTATTAATTATAAATTACCGCTGGCTTGACTTTTAAAGGTTTATTCGTTAGCTCCACATCATTACTTGCATTCAGTGACTTCCTTTTATTGTACCTCTAAAATAATGTAATTATAATTGTATAATGAATTTTTTTAAAAATTTTAAATCAATCAGTTTCAAACGTACCATAACGTCTACACGATAATCAATCGTTGGGACTGATGTTGTCTTCAAAATATTTTTCCCATGGCCAATTATGTATGCAGAATTTTCAAAATGATTGCCACACAATCTACTACTTTTACAAGGTTTCCAATCTTTTTCCCTACCAGTGGCAGCTATCCATATGGGCAGTGTTTCTGGATTTGACAGAGGAAACCTAAACGAAATAGAATGATAAGAATGAAAACAAATTGATATATTCCGAATCAATTTGCAATGCACTCCATGAATCTCCGTCCTCCAAAACGGAGGTAATTCTGAATTGGTTTCTTGTAGATTACCTGTGTAATCTAACTTTGCCGTTGTCCTTCGAGTACAGACTTTTGCAACCAGGCACACTGCACTTATTCACCATATCGTTCGATTCACATTCGATTAAATTTGCACAAAATAGTTAACGCGGACATTCAGGTATTTCTTAATTCTTTTGTTATACAGTTTTTCACGACAGGCCATATTTTCTACACTGTACGATTCGGGTTATAAATTCTTATCAATAAACATCCGAGGACGCTACGATTTCATGGAAGAAAACCGAACTGTATATAATAATTAGGTTATGACCACGATCTTAGTGCCCCGTGGTTATTACTTATTATATTACAAAATAAATCTATAGTTAAAAAATAATACATCTTGTATTTTTAGTAGGTATGAATGTATGATTAGGGTTGAGGACCTTAAGACTTTATCCGTTTTATCAAATTTTGCTTACGTATTTGTTTCGCTCCACCGTAAAACGATGTCAATAAAGATACAAATTGTTTTCGGGTTACAACAAAGCCAAATCTTTAATTTTATGTTGTATATTTTTTCAAATTAAGTTTTACTATTTGGGACGCACGTTTTATTTTGGTTTTTTGAGGCATAATTACCTGTCTTGGCTGTACTACCAACGTTTTCTATTGGTAATTGGTTATCCATAGTCCATACCACAGCTATTGAATATCTTTAATCGTGATCGAAACACCTCCAACGTGGTGGTACCATAGAGTAAGAGTGGGTGGTACCACGCCACTACCACAAATTAAATTTATTCCGTGGTGATAGTGTGGTAACACTGCTGCCGCAGTATGACCGTATAGGCAGATAGCTGGGACTCACTGCTTCAGCGAAGTACAGTGTAGACTACTAAGTAGTGTACACCAGTGCTGCTCCAGCTGTTACGCCCTGTTATTATGTCTTGTCCGTGGTCCTATCCTAATAGACTCCCTATTCACTAACCTAACCGAGTGCTAACGGGCAACAGGTATACTAATCTTTAGCACACTAAAGACACCAAGACCAACTATAAAAAAAAATCAACTATACTCTGTTCAAAATAGAAACACACCTTGGCAGCTGTAAAATGCATTTCCAGACACTTCTCTCACCTAATACCTATGGTTGACACACCAGGCGATAGCTTTAAAACAAGGCCGCGCCCGTGATTTAATATTTATGACTTAATGAGTATGATGACTAGAATTGTCTAGTCTTTATTCTTATTTCGTAGGCGTTATGACTCCATGAGCGGAGTTCACTCGGTGGCGGTTGAGTGGCTGATGGCTGATGCTGTGCAGTGAATATAGAAATAAATACAGAATGAAAGAAGAGGGGGTGAGGATGCTCGAAGAAGGGATGGAAGACGGATGTACTGAATGGAGAATGATGCGGAAACAGCTGGCTTGAGTAAACGCTACGTAGATGGACAAAGCCCTTTGGAATTGTGACCTGGACGCAAATGGGGGAGAATAAGAAAAAGGCATATTTTTAACTAAGAATTCCGATAGGACGTATTTCAGTAACGGCAACTGCTAATCAAATGTTTCATATTATTCAATGTTTTGAATCTTTGATATCAATATTGTTAATATTATAGTCTCGGTAACATGAATATTGAGAGTTGATTGAGTGTTTGCCGTTTGGCTCAAATGACTGTTATTGCTGCACACTACGAGTCGTACAAACTTCTGATTTGTCGGATTGTCCCCATTCTATTGGGGATTGTCTTCTATTTATTTTTAGAAGCTTTTCATTGTATATTAAACGACAAGATACGAATGTTTTTGTGCATATGCTAATTTATATGGTAATAACTTTAAATACATAATAATCGCTATATAGCAATATTTTATTATTTTGTGCTATTTCATGAAAATGCATTATCCATATTCCATGCTATCTTTGTCCAAGGTTTCGTAACCCATTAACGTTTTTACAAAATGTAGACGCGTTCTTAACTATTTTTTTTTATAGAATAACTACGTATACAGAGGTATAAATTAACTTACGATTTACGAACGATTTTCTGCCGTCAGCCCATCCTTTTAAGAATCGTGTATGGAGGTAAAACACACCTTTCACGGCAAACAGTGTCCTCTTGGCTATTGTTTGGATATGGTTTTGCTTGATTCTCCTTAGCATAGGACCCTGAGACTTTTCAATATTCGAATAATGATTACAATTTCCAAGGGAAATTATATTATAATATATTACCTTTGAACTAAAATTATCAGTTTTTACTATTTGACAAAAAAAAATTATTTTTATTTTACATATTATTTGTTTCTATTTTATAGATTCATCAAATTTGAAGCACTCAAATCGTCGAAATGGAAAAGCTGTTACTATTCAGCCACAAAGAGTTGAAGCTAACCGAAATATTAGCCTTAAAAAGAACTCAAATAACAGTAAACAGCCGCAACCTCGAGCTAGTCTCTTTTGTAGAAAGAAGAGTTCCGAGGTTTGTAAAAAATAATAAATTTGACTTTTATTTGAATACTTTTCTGTATTTTAATATATTTTGTTTTATATGGTATTGTGTTCTATAAGAACCACATTTTTATTTTAAATCTGTTTTACTAATTGATTAAAATTATTAGGTAACTGATTCATTAAATGATGTCGATGACGATGATATATTGCCTGTATTAAGGCACATGGAACATAATAACAAATGGAATATGCGTAGTGGTTACGGGTCTAGGAAAAAAGAATTTCCACAGAAATTCAATGTCAAACACTTTTTGATAGCAAAGTATTTTATATTTTTGCTTAAATACTTTTAGTACATTGAATGAATATGTTATAATATGGCATTGATAAATAATTTTGTTAATAGTTGTCAATTTGTAGTCAAGTTTGGAAAAGATTATTCTCAGTGGATGTTTGATCAGGATGAAATTGTTGATTGGGATTGCATTGAACAGATAGTAAGCTTAAATAATTGTTAGATTTAAGTTGATATTAGTTTTAATCAAATATATGCTAAAATTATGTAAAAAGTTAAAATAATCAGTGGTATAAATAGTATTTGCCATGTTTTTAATCTATGTAATATATTAATTGTTGCAGAAAATGTTTTCGACTCAATTTATTAAATGTCCTATATGTATGGATATACCAATAACACCAAAAATGACTCGTTGTGGTCATATATATTGTTGGCCTTGCATTTTGCATTATTTAGATATAAACGAAGAACTCGATACTGCCGGCTGTCCCATATGCCATTCTAGAATATTAAAAAAAGAACTGCAGAGGTAAAAGCTTAACTTTTTAAAAAATATATGTTTATTAAATCAAGTACATTAATACATCAATACATCACATTCTAAAATTGTATTATTTATTATTTAAAATATAAGTTATTTGAGAGAATGAGTAAAAAAAAATATGCGTTCCTATATTGTAAACAAATACAAAAAAAAAGTATTTGAATGAATATGCAGTCTTAGTATTTTTGGTATTTTTTAGTGTTGAAATAATTATTAAAGAGGAATGCTGTGTTGGTCAATCAATAACTTTACAATTAATGAAACGCGCTAGAAATTCATTGCAAGCCTACCCAATGTCTGAACTCCGTCAAAATACCTTAAAACCATCGGATGAAATTCCTTTATCAATTTGTGAGACTAATTACTCTACAGCTTATTCTAGACTTTTAATTGGTTATAAAAGTCAAGTGAGAAACCAACATTTTAAGATATTTGTAAACACAAATTTACTAATGAAACATTTTAGGTATTAAATATTTTGAACCAAGAAAGAGAAGCTCTTGTACTACTTTTAGAATACTGGGATACTGAAGATGTAGAAAAAAAATATATTTATGAAGCCCTTGAATTATTATCAAAAAGAGAAAATATTTTAATGAACCAGGAGCCAGTAAGTTTGTAAAATAAAATTATTCTTTTCAGGATAAATTTTCATTTTGTTTTTCTTTCAATCAGAATGTTGAAATAAAAGGAATAAACTGTGAGAATTCTGCAATAAGTGAAAATCTAGGATCACCACCACAGGCACCACTAGTAATTGGAATATGATTAATATACCTTATACAGATTACAGAGTGATCTTTTAATAGTAAACACTCAGTATCTCAAAAAGTATAAAAAAGCTTTTGAAAATATATTATTTTAAATTGTTACTCAAAATACAAAACAATTTTTTTTAATTGACTGCTTACATTTTAAATTTCGCATTCTGAAGCAAAATAATATTTATTCAAATTGAAATGTTTAAGAGTACATTTGAAATGAATAGGTTAGGTTAGATAGTTAATTTTTCATTAGTATTTAAAATTTGGATCAATGTTTCCCAACGTGGGTGCTACTGCCCCCTTGTCAACATTCATTATTTTGAAGGGGCGCTGATCTATCATTTACATTTTTTTTGTTTATAACTGATTGCAATGAAATGTATAACCATAGAATAAAAACTAATTTAAAATACCAAATGTAATACACAGAATTATGTAATTATAATATTTATAGACACTTAAATAACATCAAAATAATTATCTTATCGGACTATAGATTCTAGGTACTAGATAGGTACTTGATGTTATTATTGTCTTATCGGACTTATCGTATAGATTCCACACGTTAATCATTTTAAAAAAATGATTTGGGGGGCGGTGTGAGATTTTTAAAATCTAAAAGGATTGTTGAGTAAAAAAAGGTTGGGAAACACTGATTTAGATGAATGGAATTGTGGACTCAGCAAAATTGTTGCCATTTACTCTGCTAAACTTAAAGATTTTAATTAAATACTAATTAATTACAAGTTTAAAAAATTATATCAAAATTCTCCAAAAAATATTCTGCTTTAGAATACAAAGTCAAAAATGAACTCTGTCATTCTAAAATCTCAAAAACCAAAAAAAATTATGTTAAAATAATAAAATACAACTTTTTGAGATAATGAGTGTTTACAGTTCATATAATCAATCAGCTTACTATAAAAATAATTCAAATTTGTATATTGTAGCAATCACAAGTAAAGAACTTTTTTGAGATTCCTGGATGTTCTCATAATGTTGCTAGTGTTCTAGATGAAGATCCAAATTTATGTACAAAGTAAGATAATGTATAATATGTTAAGACATTAATATTTTTAAATTAAAAGTGATTAAGATGCTAAAAGCTGCTACAAAAAAAATACAGCCTTATTAATACACCTTTCATCATGCAAAAAACAATTAGGTGTATAAGTATTAATGAAGTATTTTAACTTTTAGAAAAATGAACACAAATTTTAACCATTTTAACACTGTCAATAGTAAGGAGGTGTTACCAAAAAAACCTGCCAAAAAGGATTTTTATTTCTATCAAGGTAAAAATTTATCAATTCTAAGTGTAAACTGGTGTCTTATTATTTTTGTTAATTTTAAAAATAGCTCTGGATGGTCAGCACATATATTTATCGGCAGTTAATGTAGAAATGTTAGAATGTATGTTTGGCAGTCTAGAAAATAGTCCACAGCAGATAGATGCTATTGTAATTGAAAAACAGTCCTTATCAATGACTGAAGCATCAAGAAAACGCTATAGATTCCTGTTACATTTGCCCATAACAACTGTTTTTGAATGGGTTGAATTAGATTTGACTAATATTGTCAGTCAAGAGACATTATTTATATTTAAAAGTAATTATGACCATTGTTAATTTTGACATATTTGAAAATATTTAATTAACTTTGATTTATACATCTACTGGATCAAGGATCAAATTCTATGTAAAAAAATATCATAAATCTTCTTTTGGATTTAGGCAATTTGGATGAAAAAAAAGCTATAAGAGATAGACGTGCTCGTGACGAGCAACGGCTTGCTAAACGCATTGAAGAAAGAAATTCTAAAAAACAATTGCCACCTCCTGAATGGCATAATAGGAGTTTATTCCCAGAATGTGGCTATGATCCATTTGCTGACAAAAGGTCTTTATTCTTCCATGATGTATAATAATTATTGTGTAATGTTTTAATAATTTGTGAATATTTTAATAGCATGATTCCTTTGAGCGAATCAATTGGTATAACTTCAACTTCAGATCATGCCACAGTAAATACTTCTAATGGTTCACCAAGCAATTTATCATTTGCAAAGGTACTATGCTACTTAATATTAATAATTGTTTTATAATAAATTTATTTATTTTAAGTTCATAATGAACAGTCTAAGTTAAATATATTTTGTATAAGAAAATAATAGAATATCATAATTCTGATATGGGTTTTTCAGCTCTCATTACCAAAATTGTTGCCTTATGAATGCTTGCCTATACACTGTTCAGCTAGAGAATTTGCCTACTATGTAAGCGTGGTGTCGCATAGGGATGAACAAAATCAGCAAGTTCTCTAGTTGAACAGAGTTTAGATAGTGGAATTAAATATGTTTTACTGTAAAACAGTAATTAGTCATCAAAAAGTGAATTTTATATTTATTTTACTGATGCTAATTTTTTGTTTATTTAAACAGACGTTCTTTTGTTTATGTTTTTTGAAAATATTTTTATTTTCATTTGGAACAAAATATAACATAATATTATGCCTACAATTATTTTACTTAAGTTGTTTCTTAAAACAGAAGTTGTATTTTGTTTTGTAGGCATTGCAAAATGAAAGTACCGCTACTAACTCCTCTTCGTCTGACCCGGTTTTACCTAATGTGTCATCTCAATGGCCAATACTTGGTTCTAGACCAAATTCTATGTCGATGAATAATATTCTGGAAGATGCTGTAGCCAACATGAACATGCACGGTGTGTATTTATATATATATATATTTATTTTTTAAGGATATATTTAATAATTTTGTGATCTCTGTTTTATAATCAAATGTATTCTTTTGGAATTAAAATGCCTAGCCAACTAATACATATTTAGGATCATATTACTTTAAAATGAGCCCAAACCATCTGACTGAGTGTATTGCACGGTTAAACAATTTTACCTTTTAGGGTAGTAATTGCTCATCAGTTATCAACCTACAACTAGTCATAGGTTGAAATAACCAAATTCTAAATTTTTCAATTGACAATTCCTATATACCAACCAACTTGAGGCTATTGTCATAGTCCCATGCGGCTAGTGTCTTATTAACAAAAACCAAAATGTACTTAATAATATGAATTTTTTATCAGCTTTTATCGTATAATTATTTTTATCTTGGACCACTTAGTGATTTTGGCTGTATAGTAATTTAAGGTGAACATATTATACTTTAATAAGTATTGATTTATGATAATTTAAAAAGACTGCTAGTTCTATATTTAACAGAAGTATAATATGAGTATGGCCTGCAATGAAAAATAATGAAATTTGTATTCAATTATTTAATTATTATAAACATTATTTTTTTTTTATAGATAACAAATCAAAAAATAAAAAGAAGAAACGCAGCAAATATGAACCAATATTTTAAAATTATATAACATAATTTTATTTATGTAAAGTTACTGTAATATCAAGAGGCGTAATAATTGTACTAATTAAAATTAATTTAAAGTAATATTTTAATTGTTTTCTTAACCTAACCATGTTATGAATATTATTTTATTTATAATACTAGTAATTGGCTTGTTATGCTTATAATAATCAAGTATTTAATTTTATCTAACAGCAAATCAATATTTTATTTAGTTGTATAGCTTAGCTTATTTTAAAATAAACATATTATTTATAAATTCAACTGAAAATCATTAATTGATACCCTGGTCCTACTGTAGGTGTCTATTAAA
>PVMI01021248.1:0-18435 GCA_008528875.1 Aulacorthum solani
AACAAAAATAATAATAATTTAATAATATAAATAAATAAATAAAGAAAAATAATAATTAAGATTAGATATTGCTTGATAGATGGCGCCACTGTTATATACTTACAACCACTTAATTTCCCTTTTAAGGGTTGAATTTCCAAAAATCCTTTCTTAAAGCATGGTAAAATTATAATATTAATCGATCCTAAAAATATCAAACAGATCTGCCCTGTAGTTTGGGCTCTACGGTGAACCCTCAAGAGGACAAATTCCTTTACATATATGTAGATAGATAGATTTAGTATATTTGATGATATTATTGTGATTGAAGTAATTTATTTTACTATTAAAGTACTACAGTAGATTAAATTTATTTTTGACGACAAAAAAATTATATATATTAAAAGTCATTATGTGGGTGAAATATAATAATATAGGTGCTCTAAAACAGAGGTAACCTATTTAACCTTGTGGGCCATATTTTTTTTTTCATTTTTTCATCAAGGGCCGCATAAAAAATTTAAGTAATATATTATATAATTTAGTTGCTAATATGATTTTTGAAAATTATTTTAAACACAATGAAATATATTTGGTGGGCCTCGGGTTGCCGGTGCCTGCTCTAAAAGATTCAAGTACTCAGTAGCTTAAGCTACAACATAATAACTTCAATTATTATTGATTTTTAATAGTTAAAAATTTAAACTATTAAATTATTTGTACATTTTGAATTATATAAATTTTGCCAGAATTTGAATTTTAAATGCTTATCAAAATAATCATGCCTATGTATTTTTAATATTTTTAACCTACTATTGCAACAATATATCAGGAGCAATTAAATGTTCACGATTTTTTACCTAATAAAATAAATTTTATTGACATTCGTAAAAAAAAAAAATTAAAATTGTAAATGCCCATAAACAGTTTAAAATTAGTCAAAATATTTTGAAAATGTTATCAAATATATGAATTGATATGGTGTAAATTTCAAATATCTATAGTAATTCGTTTTTGAAATACAATAAAATTAGAAAAAACATTACATGAGATACTAAGTGAATATCCAACGTTGTAAGCTTTTCTATTTCAAAAGCTCATAAAAAATTGATTTGACTTGCCGGCAGAATTTTTTTCTTGTTTTTGATCAAAGTCGACAAACTTATAACTTATTAGAAATCTGTTAGTACATTTTAAAATCTTAGATATAAAAAAAGAAACATTTTTATGTATTTCTAACTCAAATTAATTTGCAATTTTAGTGATTTTTACGAATTTTGTCAAAATTCTAAATTCAAACGCTCTTACAAAATAATTGCGGATTTATGTTCAATTTTTTTTTTTAATTTTCACAGACAAGAACTTACGAGAACCCTCGAATTACATTTTCAAGTTTGTTAACAGAGTGAAAATATAGGCACGATTATTCTTTACGTACATTTTATGTTTAAATTTAGACCAACTTCTTCAAAATCCTAAACATTTGCAAATAATTTTTCAGTAAGAAATTCATAAATAAATTTTTTCAAAACTATCATTTGAAAACTTGATAGAATCTTTCTCATAAGTTTTTCTAAATTAAACAAAAATAAATTTTGTATCGGAATGTAACACTATTTATAGCCACGAGATATTTGATTTTTAAGAATTTTTTATTAACTATCAAATTTGATTTTTTGTACAATTTAAATTAAGATAGTACATAACGTGACTATAATCTCGTTTCTTCAAAGTGAGATACCTGGAAATTTTAATAGGAAAACCATATGACTTTGAGTTAAATGAATACACTAGAAATATAGGGAAACACCGTGGGTTTTTACTAGAAAAAAACAGAATAACACATATAATATATTAATAATAATAATGTAATAATAGTCAGTAGTATAAATTATTTGGTTTGTTTTCTATATTTTTCGGGTAAGCAAAGTAACCGGACAAGGCGACGGAACAACTAACATAATAATATATGTGTAGACATGTAGTCCATTTATTGCCGAATCCCGCAGTCGACTAGGTGGCAGCGATAACTAGCTGCAGCTACAATTTGGTACTTTTTGACGTTTTTGTATCATTTTTATCTATTTACTACAGAAAATAGATTTTAAACGTTTACAGTATATGTATATGTATGTTTGCAGTGGTGCCGAACCTCTTTTCAAAAGCTCTGGGGTATTAACCCTATTTGCCATACTTGTTCTGCGTCACTGTATACAGCTAGTATACGTACCTAGTATAATATGTATATAATATATCTACCATAATTATTAATGATTTTGGTTGTGATGAATAAAAAACCTAATATATACCTTATATAACCTTTATATTATGAATATAAACCTACCACAGATTTCCTTTTTTCAAAGCAAGACATTTTTAAGATCTTTGGGGACAGTGCAGAGACACAAAGCTCGAAAACTGAATGTATGGTCAGTGGTCACGTTACTGATACACCGTTTTAGCTTAAAATCATTTTTTGTATACAATGATTTATCATTGGCTTTAAATTTAACCCATCTATTACAATAAATAGAGTAAAAATACTTTTGATTCGTGTTTAAAAAAAAATGTAAGATTGACGTGTGGATAAGTTGACATTTGGGGAACATGAGGCAAAGTATACGGCCAATATCAGAAGGCCTGTAATTCACTAAGAAATCAATTTTTCCCTTTCAAACTGTGTTTTTACAGCCCATAGGTTATGGTAATTGGTAATGAATTTTTATTTTTTTTGTAGTTTAGAAGAATGTAAAAATAATACAGTTTACCATACTTTGCCTCACGTAAGAGGCAATTGAAATATACAAAAAAAAAATCATTGAAATTCCATATGTTTTAATTGATTTGACCATCACAGCAAATTTATCACATTTGTTAAAAACATTAATATACTGAAATGTATTACCTATTTATATTATAAGACAATATTGGCTGTATTTCAATATATTTAAGACATAGGTATTAATCTGTTGAAACATTGAATCAACACTTAAAAGTATTAAAACATTCTTAATAATAAGGGGTCCTAATGTCCTTTTCCTACATTTACGTAGGTACTAACTAAAATTTTTTAAATTATAGTTACCCAATTTTCGTAGTATCACTTAGTATCAAAGAAGCTATCAACATGTTTTTATTTTGTACCTACATATTCAATTAAATAATAAAATACAGAAAAAACTGAGAAAACCAATTTGTGTATCATGTTTATAGTTATAGTTAAAACGTATAATCGATCTCATGCACACAGTCTACAGATATAGCATAACACTACATATTTTATAACAAGTATATATTATTATTCACCACTATATCATATCATTCAGATAATTTTGCGGAAATTATTATATTGATATTACAATCTTACTACACATCTGAAAGTTTTTAAAATAAGTCTAAGGTCCTTGAAATTGGCCCCCTCTTCAATTTAACCCAGACACTTCAGACTTATTATAGAAAACAATTTATTTTGGTAGAATTTGTTATGTCATTTTTGGAGTTCCCATGTCTTAGGTTTTTCCAGAAAAATATTTTTTTTCTCGTGTCCGAGGTGGAGGGCCCTTACGTAATAAAACGTTGACTTTGTCTGTTGTGACTTCATGTGAAAAATCTAATTTATATTTTGACAATATAATTCAATGGAGTATTAATTTGTCTACACTGTTCACTGTTCAGTTTAAAAAGTCAAAGTAGTGGAAACACATCGGAAAAAACAGTACTTAGATACTTAAATTAACAAGCTCTCGTGAACGTTTATGAGATTCCAAGTTATACGCTCTGCTGAATAATAATTTTATGATTGATGACAATGATTAATTATACCATTGCAGCCATTGCTCACAAATTCAAATTAGCAATGCAATGCTAGCTTACACAGGGCGAACGAAGCGAGACAGCTCTAAAGTATAGTATAATATCAAATACAGTGATCCAACACCCTCGAAGGTTTCCCGCTGTTATATTCTGTGACCTGTCCGTTTTTTAACGCAATGTGCAGGTCACAGGATGGACATTTTAATATACTGGATACATACTCAGTTACTCAGATTAAAAAAGTTATGTCGTAATAGAGCAATAATAATCATATTAGTGTACAGTAGGTACTGCAGTCTATACTCTACAGTGTATAATATGTTTACCTACCTATATATATATATATATAATATATATAGACATTATACATATAGTATGTATACTATGTATAGTGTATACTGTATACCTAAATATTATAATCATTGATATAATTGTTATTATATTATATGGGTGTACATAGTATATTTTTATTACGGTTACGGTTCGTTTTTAAACTAAATTTCAACATATAAATCAATTGATAATTTATAAATAATAACAAACATTGTTTGTTACTAAACGTCATGTAGGGAAAAAAAATCCTTTTCAACTGCAATGGCGGCGTAGTAAAATAGTTTGGTCTGTTCATAAGCCCCTTCCGTCCTAGTTCTTCCTATATAGTAACTGCATAATATAGTCTGTCCAAGTGCTTATAATATTATTATACACAACAGTGGTATTTAGTCAGTCGTGTCAATCTCCGCCCAATACACTCAATCCGGTCATCTCGTTAAGAAAAGCATATACGATTTAGATGTGCGTACCGATGATAGCTGATGGCCCAAACGTTAGGTTACCCAACCTATAACTATATATATAAATGATGTGATATGTATATTATTATATCGTGATGCTATATTATTGCAGACGTTTCGGGATGAGGTAGAGGATAGAGTAATGGTTTTTTCAAGTACACACATATATGTATGTATAAATATATCGACAAAATCATGTTATATAATTTTAGCCGATTATAAGCGATTAATAATACAAATTAGGACAGTTAATTATAATTTTGTAGATGTGTTATAATAAAATATAATAGTTATTTTTGAATTTTTTTACACTTCAGATGTAGTTATCGACTGTAGGATAGTCGATAAATAATAGATTACACATTATTTTATTAACTTTTACAGTTTACACAAAAACGTTTCTATACATTTATAAACTAATCAGATATTTTTAGAATCGTTCATGATCTGTGGAAATAATTTATAACACAAAATGGAATGTACGCCTACTATATATTATGTAAGATGAACCTATGATATAATATAATATAGTTAGCCACTTTTTGTTTATGTATATAATTATATTATCAATGATGTATAGGTAATAAGTTAATAAGTGGGTACTAAGTAGTGCTTGAACTTCGTTATTTTGGCACGGGTTTTTTTATAAAGTGCTATATTAGTTATGGATTGCGCATGGTACGCTGTAAATTAATTTAATCACTTCAATAATGAAATATTAGTTACCTATTTAGTATTTAGTGCATAATAATATTTTTTAAATTTTAATATATTTCCTTGCTCTAATAATATTAGATGTTACCTTTTAGACAATATTTTCAGATGATTAATACAATTTTTAATATTTACCTATAGTCAATCTACATAGATTGGATTAAAACCTTCGCATTTTAAAAATAAATAAGACATTTGTTTGGGTTTTTAACCTTGTGGTCATAATTTTATGAATTCATGACCAAATAACACCAATGATAATACTATGAAAAAAGTATTTATTTGAGTATATTAGGTATGAATTGTAAATTAGTAATTACTAATAAATAAAATTGCTTAAATTATAGACAAATTTGGGGCAGCCAGCATACCTAGGTACACGTATATTGCGTATTAGTATAGTTTAATATTTATTTAACAAATAATATCAAATAAAACAAATATGAAATTAGTGACAGCAGTTTAGCAGTTGAATGGTAAAAAAACAGAATTTGATTTTATATGTAAAAACTATGAACAGTGACTTACGACTTGCAAGATCCTCATTATAGTTAACATACAACTTTTTAAGGATCGAGTATAGACAATCATTTATATATAATTAAATTAAGTGCCATGTAAGAAAACAATAATATAAGTGAACTTGATTTCCCTGAATTCTGAACCATATCTCATTAGTGATGGGTATTATACTGGTCGCGGCTAGCTAGGATTCTTAGAAATATTCTAGCGTAGGTACACATCTGCACGAGCACGCTTAAACGTGTTTTACTATGAGACAATTGTGGTCAACACCAAAGTAGTGGAAGTATTAAAATTCTCCCAGTATACATCGATTACATTATTTTGATTTTAAAAATATTTTTGGATATTTATTCTATTTTTATTTTTGTAGCAATTTGATTTTGTGTGGTTAACAAATTTATAAAATTTTTTTTAGAATTAAAATTGGACTACAAAAAAAAAAAAAAAATGGTGTATTTATTTTTTATCCACTCATTTGGTATTTTGGTTTACATTTTAAATGCATAAAAACCTAACAGTTTATTACTTAAGGTGCAAAGTGTCAAATTTTAAATTAAGACGGCTTCGGATTGAATTTTTTTATCAGTTGATTTTTGTAAGCCATATTTCAAAGTTTCAACTATTTTAAAGATACTGTATTTCTGTCTGTATTTTCCTTTTGATTAGATAATTTACAAAAATGTGTAATACTTTATGGTTTTTGAAGTAACTACCAACCTTTAACAATACCTACTTCATATTATACTTAGAGTTTATTTTAAATTTACGAGTACTTATTTATATTATACTAATATATGTACCTAGTACCTAGATAATAGGTACCAAAAAGTAGTGATGTATAAAAATTAAATTAATAGTAATACTTTTTAGAAATCCTCGCTCTGAAGAGGTCTGGTGTTAAAAAATCATGAGTTCAAATGATAACCTATAAGTGTTTGAAAAATGGTCTGTTCAAAATTACATCGATTATTGTGAAATACACTTGATATTAAAATGATATAAGATGATGTTATAACTTATATTAATTGAAAATAAAATGTTTGTTTAAGTTTGAATTCTGGGTCATTGACGGTATTATAGTGCATAGTTCGGTTATTAGTCAGTTATTATGGTATAGTAAATAAATTAGAATTCATTAGGTGATCAAACTATTTTAAAGCTTAAACAATAAATATGAAAATATTCCGTATCTATAAAACTGTACTACAAATATATATTCATCAGCGTCTGTAGAGAGGTTATTTTCATTCGTATAGTATTTTTGAATAACTTATATTTTTATATTAGAAGACAATATTTTTAAAATTCGCTATTAGTATAATATTTTACTTTTAAAAATATGAGGTTTCAATAAATTATACTATTTAAACAGAATTATTTATATTATAAGGTATTTAATATAAATCATAATTTATATTCATTATGTATTTTTTTCAAAGCATAATATACCTTATGTATTTATCATAATTTATTTTCAAGTCAAAAATTCCCTAATGAATTAAAAATTAAAAATTAGTAACTACAGGCCTGGGTTGGCTATTTATGCCGCTCAAAATATGGGCCATAAAATGAGTATTTGCCGTTCGGCCGTAATTTTATTTTATATAATAATGAAAAAGTACTAATTAGTTCAAACATTAGTAGCAAATATAATTTAATTAAATTTTTATTAAAGCGTAAACTAGCTGTATAGTCGACCGTTATAAATCCTAAAACTCGATGGGCAGATATGTCATATGATATCTTGCCTATTCGGAGGTGATAACCTCCATAATAAATATTGATTTTATGCACTGATATAATTTGAAAAATATTATATTTTTGTATGTCGTTTATACTCTTTGTTAAAAAAATCCAAGAGTGTATAATATATATATATATATCCGTGATCAATTAATATTAAATTAATTTTTATTCAAATTTTTTTATTTTTTAATTATTTAATTAAAATATTAAAATTCTACGAGTACATAGAAAATCATTCAAATCATCGATCAAATATGAAAAAAGAAAAATATATCTACAACGAATTTAACATAATATAATAGAATACAATTTATTATAAAAAAAAAAAAACAATTAATAACCTAGATTAAAAATCCAGACTACAATATTATTGACTTCGTGCAAGAAATAGCATATAGAAATATACAATTATTTAAGTTTTTAATATTTTGATTGGTAAATATTTAATATATTTTACCAATTCTTTTAAATTGCTTTTATATTTACAAAAACGTATTAAAAAAGTTAATAATACAAAATGAAAGATATTTTTATATTAGGTAGATACCTAATAATATTTTTCTACAATACGTTTGTTTTTCGAATTTAATATATTATGATCCATAGTACCTCCTAGTACCTACCTATATAGAATATATATTTTAGTGACGTTTGAAAGGGGGAATCAAACTTATCATTTTGAATCATGTGACATTATACCCTGAAACGTCATGTCCAGGATTTGATCTATCGGTGCTGGGTACGGGTTTTAAAGCACCCCCTCCTTCATTGATCAGCGCAGTTGATCTTTATTGTTGTTCGGTAAGAAATATTATAATTTAATATCATTTTTGTGCCAGATGAATAATGAGCACCTCGTATACAATTATCTTAGATTCACCTTTGCTTATGACTCCCTAAATCCGACACTGTTTATACGACTTATATTATAAAGATTTTTTTTTTGTGTGTCTGTCCTACGTTTCTTTCGTTCCTATCTTTGCGGCTTTGAACATGAGTACCGGAATACCTACCCTGTTTGCACATTTCAAATCCCACCAATTAAAGTCGACATTTATCATATTATAATTAGTATATACTTAAATATAATATATTTACACCTATATAGTTACATATTTTAAAGTTTTAAACTCAATATGATGTTATTACTTTTTATTTTTTAATATTGGGTATTATAACCTGTATAACTTATACTGTAATTTATATTTTTTCTTATTATAACCTATTAAAATATTATATTATATAATATTTATCAGTTGTAACAATTTATAATAGGGCTGGAAAAATACTAAAAACATGAAAATAACTTATGAGTAATTAAAAATTTAACAATATCAAACGTACTTATAGCTTTAAGGTAATAAAATTAACAAGATTTAAGAGCATGCGGGAGACTGTAATTGAATTAATTATATGGTAGTTATATGATATTGCCATTATTAAATTAATAATTAATATAAAACAAACAGTGTAATTTATTTTATAAAACCATAGACAATATATTTTTTAAACATGATGTTTAATAGGATGTGTTAAACACAAACATAATTATCATTTATCACACGGGTAAAGACATGTTTAATTGAATACATTTACGCTTGGACAAACTTTATAACATTACAACAATGAATTTTCATCATAAAAAAAATTAGGTACCCAGTCATACATTTTTATCAATTGTTTTTAGATCAACTGGTTGAGGGGCTTTGTGACTTCTCTCATTTACCCGTTAACTCTTCCGCAGCTATATAACAGTATCAAATTAAAAAAATACCTCATATTTCCTTGTTATAGGTAGTATCAATATATCACTTAATGTAAACTCCTTATTTTCTATAATAACGTTAAACTAATTAAAATCCTCAAATAAATAAATAACAAATTATATTATTCTCATCATTCTTATCCTAAATGCAGGCTTTAATATTTGACATCTATAATGGACTTATAGCACGATATTCTATTTTCCTGTTTAATCAATTTCATTTAAACACTTTTTGTAATAATATAGGTATGTACCATGATAGATAATGATAGATTTGGTTATTAATTAGTATATCAAGAAAATATATTAAAACAAAAATCAAAATATGAAAGATATGCTTAAAAAATATTCTTTTATCGATGTAGAAAAATTCGTTTTTAAATATATTTGATATACCTATAGGTTATTTCTATATAATATTATATATATATTAAAGAATTGGAATAGGTAGGGTTAATATCTGTATAGTAGATAGCTCACGGTTGTTGTGTACCAATATATTTTTTGTTAATCTCTATTATCATTTAGGTAGGAATGAATATTGACAATACGTACATTTTAGCAAAAATCGTTTTAACTATCCATCAATATAACGCATACCTCTACATATACTATACAATTATATTATGTAGGTGTATAATATGGTACATAATATGTGGGCACATACAGTATAATGTACGAAACAAAAATATAAAATCTTTAAGTAAAAAATGTCTCGGTTTTTCAAAATAAATATAAGTAAAAAAAATATTGACCGTGGGAAACCGGTTCAATTCACTCAAAAATTTCGATGTGCCACCGTTGAATATTGTACCGAGCGGAATTCTCACGGACCTTTTTCCCACGAGTGCAATCCCACTGATTAACAGGTGCGCGTTTGGGAGTTTCTTTGCTTCCGATATTACCTTTCTTTGCTATTCACACTTGTAACATGTTACATTTAATACATAAGCCTGTTTATTATATGCAGTAATCCTAGTGCTCCTATTAGTGTAATATATAGTACCTACCTACGTGTATATATATAAAAAAAATATTTGTTTAATATTTAAAATTGTGTATATGACATATTAGTATCACTGTACAAATCGAACATTACATTGAAGATCATTTTTTCTGAACAACATTATATAATAATAATAACAACAATAACAATAATAGACCATCCGTGTAATTTCGAGTTACAGTTTGTGTGTTTGTATGTTCAATCGTGTATAGCGACGTACCGTGACATATCCATCCATTACCATAAATATATTATACATTTATTACCCTCTTTTGCAATTTTGATGTTTGAGTACCTGCTATTACATTGCTCATTCATATGAAAAAAATAACAAGTCTATATTTAAAATGACCGTATCCATGCATACAAACCACATCATGTTCATGCCATTACGGTAGTCCGAGTTAATATTATATTATATTTTATTATAATATACTTGAATTTTAAATAATAAATCGAATTATGTGAATTTAAAATAAACTACAGATCTAATAATACTATACTATACATACTTATCATTGTGTGTATTATAATTATTATTTCTCATTATTACTTGTTAGTAATAATCATAAGTCGTATTGAATTATAATATAGTAGTATAATAATTATAATAGTTAGGTATCATTTATTATGCAAAAATAAAAAAATTATCAGTTGCCATTTTATGAATCGTACATAACACATGTGTGTATGATATCCTAAAGTATAGTATGTCCTAGGTACATAGTTCATTAATATATATTATACTAATATAATAAGCTCATATCACGACAAATTCTATAGTAGTATTTATAGATTACTTAGTATGTTATACAGTTACAGTTTATACACTTATACTAACTATAAACTATACACTTATACTTACTGTGTAATGCCTATAATAGGTATATCATATTGTGTGTGTGTGTTTTGCATATAATATTATAAAATACATACCTACATAATGTGGCTCTGTCTTTAAATAACAATTTAAACCGATTATATTCATTATTTTTTTAATAATATAATGTAGGTATATGTTATCATTACCTATATATAAATATGTACAAAATATGTATTAATTAAAAATGTAATTTAATTTCGTGCCCGAGTAGTAGTTTGAATAAGTATATACTATATATGCTTTATATGATGTATATATATATATTATACATGAAGTTATTTATTTTAAAATGTATTTTAATCTTGAATGAAAAATGTAATTAATTTTTTAATTGGTATGGATTTTAATTTTAATTTGTAATTAATATATTAAATATAATTAATAATTATTTGTAAAATGCTATACAATTATCTATCATGTATTAAAATGACAAAATATATACAAACGTGTTAGTTATTATAAATTATGTGAGTTATTGTTGTATATTGATATAGGTAGGCCAATAACACAAAATAGTAATAGCATTTTATTTAAATTTAAGTATAGTAATTAGAATAAGTAAAAAAATACTGTTTTAATTAGAATTTGTATGGTTTAAACTCATATAATCGAGTAAAATGTAATTTTTTTAAGATTTTAACATATTTTATTTCTATTACTTAATTAAAAACTCAATCAATAAAAAAATATTCTTTGATTGTAAAATTCTAGAAAAAATAAATGTAATAATTAATCGTTTTATTTTTTCCCATTTAGTATTTTTAAATATGTATGAATATAAAAATATCTGTTCCATAATTTTGAAGGCTTCAAAACAAATTGTTCATGTTTTCTTTCTATTTTTCTCTTTTTTGCTCTATTGGGTTTCCTTTTTTGTTTCTGACATTATATACCTATATACTATACTACCTATATATTATTATTTTTTACTAAATTTCAATACACCACTAATTAATATTTAAAATTATATCAATGATAAAAATAATTGATAGAGTAACAATCGTCATCTTCCAGGAAAAAAATGAAACAAGTATTCTAAAAACAGGCAATAGTCTAAACATGGTCTGGTAAAAATAAGGTGGGTATAGTACACTGGTACTAGACCCTGGTATATAGGTACTGCATACTATTTTCAAATGAATAAAATATTGTATGATATTTGTTTTGATTAGTCTATCTTAAAATGTAATATTTTTCACTTATGTATCTAAATGTATCGCTGGCCAATGATTACTAATAAATTAATGTTAAGCTGACAACACTTTGGTCCCTTTATTGACACGAGCCCTGGTGATGATCACCTTTCCCTTTCCGTCCCATCTATCCTTGATCTACGATTGACCGCGTAGTAAACACGTCGTAACAATTGTCATACTGAAGTATGCACGTTGGGGTTACAGACGTCACAGTCAATATTTTAATGAATACGCCACGAGAATGATTAAGAACCTAATTGGCTATTATATAAAATGTTCACACTTGCTCCTTGCTTCCATATTTCTGCGGAATTTATTTTTCGTTAAATAAATATAATAATATCATAACAAATTAGTATCACCAATTTTTATTTTGAGGAACTTGTGGTGCTGTACATAACACATCGATAATTGTATTATTTTCTAATAATTATGTTTATACTTTGTAACTGCTATTGCATTGCTCAGTCCTCAGTATTAGTATTTTCTCTAACTTGATGTTCACATCGTCTTTATGATATATTGTTCACTCTGCTAACGATTCATTATATACCACAAGGTACAAAGCACTGCCATAATGCATTAGTGCCATTCCCACACTACACTAGTACCTACACCACCCACCGTATAGCGTATTTTTAAGTATTTAAATGTGTATACATTATTTTATATTTGTCTACTTTTAATTAAATTGAAATACATGAAGTTAGATACTTGTATTTTAATATATTCTTATACTATAAATTTAAAATCAGAACTATTTTTTTTTACATTCATAAATTATATTATTTATTTATTATTAAGGCTTTTCGCGTTTAAATAACATTTTTATTTTATAATTTATTTGCCTTCTTATTAGTTATTTATATACTTAATTACTTTTTCGAAGTACCTACTTATTCACTTTTTACTGAATATTTAAACCAATTTATTTTGAAAATGTTGCAGTTTGAGACACTGTGTAGTAATAATATAATACAAATACAACTATACAAGTTGTCACGGGGGATAATATGAATGATGAATTTCTCACCCCACATGATCATTTATAATCTCATATATAACTAATGCTTTTGATACCTGTATAAGTGGAAAACTAGCAAACAATATGCATTCTGTGATTAATTGATAAATTATTTTTGATACTTTGCTCTTTTCCGTTTACTGTAGTTTCCAAGTGGAGGGTTGAATGTATTGATTTTATAGTGAATGATGTGTTTTTTTTAAATTTTGTGTCTGTTATCACCTTTTGTGGCACTTAAAATGCTTTGATTTTAATTTTCGAGGGTGGTTTCTGGTATCAAATTGGTTGATGATGGTAAATCAAATAGTAAGAATTAAAATCGTCTAGTGCTTAAAAAAAATATGGGGGTAATCAATAACAAAATTAAAAAAAAAGGAAAATTTACCAATATTTGACAATATCGATTTTTTTTCGTGTAACTAAAAATCAAATAACCCTAGATACTTGGGATTATCACAAAAATAAATATTATCATTTCCTACTAACCTACTAATAGTATAATGTTCTTAATATTTTGACCTAATAATAGAAATTTTATGTTAAAAGTTTTTTTTTTTGTATAAATGTCGATAAAACATTTTTTGCTGCAGTCAAAAAGCTTTAAAATTTAATAAAAGATATTTCATAAGTTATTTTTATAGATGTTTAAAAATATTAAAGATACATACATTATTATAATTTTTTTATAATATAAGCTCAAATGCCCAAATGCAAGTTCAAATTTTCACAAAATTAGTAAAAATTATGAACATTTGCAAATCAATTTTATAGGTACATCGTTAAAAATTTATAAAATGTTCAAACTTTATAGGTTTTTAGCTAAAAATTTTAAATTTTAAACAAACTTATTCATGAGTAGTTCATACTTTAACGAGTGTTACCTTAAAATGTGTCAATATATAGCACATTTTTTCAATATACATTTTAAGATAGATTTGGTTAAAATTAGATACTCAGTAGGAGAATAACGATAGAAATTACTTGCAACTTTTAACGTATATGTTGATATTTATTATATACATTAAATTTAATTTAAAAATCCAATCTTTTCAGTAAAAATTAATATCAGCTTATACTAACTGTATTACCCTAAAGGAATTTAGTACAACTCATCATAAAATATACTTAGCAATAGGCTGATCATTTTTCGTAGGAACACAATGATTGATTTATTATTGAATTCAAATTTAACTCAAAAAATTAAATTAAAAAGTGGTGACCTATTTTTTTTTATTGAGTAGGTACCTATCCACCGTCTGAATAAACATATTACATTGTTCCTTGATTCAAGCATTGAAACCGTTATTGGTATTATTGCTGAACTAAGAATATGACAGGCAAAACTGAAAAAATAGTAGATTTCCTAAAACAACTATGGATGCATATTATGTTTAGTAAGTCATTCAATATTTCCGATATTTATTATTTACCAATCATTTAAACTATTATGCACCACATCAGTAACATCTCATAAGAGAATATATTTTTCATGTAGTAGGTAATGAGTAAATTTATTGATGTGGCTTATCGTTTTTTTTTTTCTAATTTATCTTCATTTTTTAGAAATAAATCAATAGGACAATAGGTTAAGATTGTTGGCCATTTATAAAAAGTGAATATTTATCCTTAAAAAGTAACTGATGTCGTGTCTTAAATAACAAGAAATATGTATAGATATTTTTTTTAAATTAGGCATACTAGAAAAATATTTATTGATATTTAATAATATAGGTATATTATTGTTACCATTGGTGGTTGTGGAGACTACAACCAGGTGACAAACTTTGAAATCATTTTTCTATCCAATCTATTACAAAATCCTGAGAAAGGTGACAGCCACTGTTATGTTGTGTGCTATAATCTACAAAAATACTACAGAAAATCCTTTACAGAGGCACAGAGTATTGTGCAGACTTACAGTTATATACCGAAAAACCAAATTTATGGTTACCTATTAAATCATAATACAGCAATATACAATTTATACTTAACAATACATGCATTACTATATTATACATGTGTTACCCGCATGCATTATCTGTATCCTGTTCAGAGGCTATCATGACGATGCATAAGGATGAAATAAATAAATAATATAAAATGAACTCAATAAATGATAATTTTTCATTAAATACGCTTGTATTAATAAAAACAATGAATTTGATTAAAAGCGTGTTGACAACTCACTATTACAACATGTGAAAATGTTTTGTTCTCAAAATGTAATGTTTTATACTCGACAAGATTTATTTTCAAACCTGTTGCTGCATTGAAAAATTATAAGTGGTGCGACGCTATTGAACCCAATAACACAATTATTTTACGCCACTTAACCGACCTAATATTTCACTCATTAATACTTATGGTATTCATAATATCTTGGGCAAGGCGTACGTATAAAAAAAAATAACAATATATAGAAAACACTATTTAGTTGGTTATATTTTCCTGTGTGTGGGACATCAAAATAATATTAATATATTAAGCTAGTTTTGTGCTATATATTATAGGGGTGTAGGTATCCGTTAATCGTTATTCAAATTACCTCGTTGTAATCATTCTTTTTTCACGTTTTATTGATATTAATGATAGCTATTATACATGAAATCTTAATGAAAATAATTCCAAGTACTTAAATAATACACCTACGGGACATGCGGACAGAACGACAGAAGACTAATAATAATTATTACAAACTAAATATTATAATACAGCAGACGACAGGAGAATAATAATAATACGAACATGCGTTACGAGTGTATATATTACATATAATTAAATTACGCCAAAACGATTTAATTAAATAAAATAAAACAACGTACCCATTCTGGTTTTCTGCAGATGTAATACTTATATCTTGTACTGCATGCAATCGTTCTATTGATTGAAACGACGAGTGAGTTTAAAAATCGATTACATTTTCTGCAATATAAGTAATACAACACCGTATAATAACGTATTAAATAATGATTATGTTTTACATAATTATATGTAAAAAAAAGAAAACACGTGTGCCAGACATTTTAAAACGAGTACAATTATAACACATATATATAGTTAGGTACTTGAAACATAATTCGTACCTACATAACATATTATAATACAGGTGCTTATTGAGGTATACCTATATAATATTATGAATCAAATCAATTTTTTCACCGATTTCCGCAGACAGAATATCCATTATAGATACTCATAGCTTCAGGCAAAAAAACGAAAATTGTTTTTAAAAGTGAATAAATTTTACACAAATTATGGTGTAAGACGTAAGCACAAAGCAGTATACAATATAATATATATATTGATATTACTTATTAGGTACACATGTAACTACTTATAGTTTATACGTTTACAGTTATAGGTAGGTACGTTCATTTTTTAGATTAATAAAATAATATTATATAGCCCTACACCCGTAAAAAAGATACTAAAGTACCAATGAATTTGATATTAAATTTAAGGTGTATATGAAAGTTTGACTGTGTATTATTATTATGCAATAAAAAATAAAAAAATGATAATTATTAGGCTAAATGAACCAGATATTCACCGAAACGAATCCGATGGGGATGAAACAAATCACAAACACAGTTTGTTTTATCATACTAATTCTGTAAATATTATAGTTATAATAGATAACGAAATTAATTATGAAACATGTATTGTAACTAATTGCACCATGGTAAGAGTGTATAGGACAACATTTATAAATATTAATTATTTGTTTACACATTATACGATTTACGAGTATGCATTTTATATTATATTGTAATCTAGTAATATTATTTTTTAGATTATACAGTTTTTATTCAAATATTTCTAATTAAAGAGTGTGAATATTTTTATTTTTATTTTATTGGCAGCATAGTAATATAATATAGCATAGCAACATAATACATTTTAAGTTATTAAAAGCTTAATAGTAATTTATTATTCAAGGTTAGGCCTAATACTTAAGTGTTTATGGCAATCAATGGATTTTGTAATGATTAATTATTAGTTTTCATTATAGATTATTGACAGTGATTAGTGGTTAAATTTTGCCCAATTTGGAAAAAACAACATATTTGGTTGAAATTTATAATTCGGTATCTTCTCAGAAACTTTTAGACCAGCATTTTTACTGATACGATTTCTCACACTTGTCAACACCTTATAGATTTATATAGATACGAGTGATACGATGGATGGTATCTAGGTAGAAATAGCTAAACAAGTGATATTGATTTACAAGTTGTGAAATCCCATATTATTCCATCATACCTACCAATTATCAGTTGCATTAATTATACGTTCTGCTTGCTCGTATCCTATAATATTGTTTCGAAATAAAAATTTCATATTTAATGTTGAACCAATTTCCATCTTATTATAGGTATTATTTCCTCCATAATTTCGTAAGTGTTTATTTTTTTTTTTTTTTGCATTATTGTTTACTTACTACCTACTTGATTACGTCTTTACGTTTTGTATACATAAAATAATGATTAAATGCTTTTAAATTTTTAATTAATGCATACTCTTATAATAGACTTTATGCGGCTTTCCAAAGGCAATAATTCTTACCATGGACATCATATCAGTAGATTTAAAATTTAACATTCAACGTACCTACCATTTTTCATATAAGTGACTGATGGTGGTCGGTAAGTGGTAAAAAATAAACATGATACATCATCCACGAGTATAACCCTCGAAACTCGGAAAACGACATAAATTTTTCAAGTTAGCGGTGATGCTGATTTGAGTCCGCCAGCTTGTGTACTTTTTTTAGTATAATAATAAATAATATTATTTGGACAACAAGTTCATCCAATATATACTTAACAGCTAGTTGCATTGAAAATTCATATATCCCCATCTAAATTATTACATATAATACATCTCAACCATGAATGTTTATTATAATATACAGTCATATAGGTACAAAGCTAATCTACCTATCCTATACTTGTGTGCTACACATGGCAATATTATTTATTAAATATCA
>PVMI01021288.1:6022-19293 GCA_008528875.1 Aulacorthum solani
ATATATATATACATATAATAATAAATGCTGATATTGTGTCGATTGAGTTATATTATACGGTATATTTTCATAACCAGATCATAGTTTCTTATCACACCATGGCTATATATTATGTATTTATATATTTATTTATTTATTTATCTTTCCACATGAACGTGTTACCCACGTGAAAGGTGATTTTATAATATTATTATTGTTCACCTCCAATTTGCCTTTTTGTTTTCGTTTCATTCGTTTGACCGCAAACCTAAAAGTGCACTTAAATCATTTTTGTTATCGTTAAACATTTTTTCGTTAAGTATAACAACAAATAGTGAGTTTTCACCTTGGTTCTATCATCGTCGTTGTCGCTGCGGTCCCCATATCATTCGATCCGATAATATTATATCATACTATCATTATACATTACATCGTCGTCTTGTGTGGTGCTGTTTATTATTACTATTATTTATTAATATTCATGCTACACGTGTTTAACGCTGTAAAGTTATTTCAATTAATATCTTTTGAAATCATTCGTTTGGCGAATACGTAAGACGTGCTGTTGTTATCATTGTTTTTCAGATTTGAGGTACATTCTTTTGAAGTGTATTCGGTGTAACACACATGCTGCTGCCCCATGGCATACTGATCATTTCCTCGTTGTATATTCCGTATAACTCGGCCTATGTGTAGGTAGTCTTCGAAAACGTGAAACACCATCAGTCGTCACTTTATTGTTTATTTCTCACAGCTTGCAATCGTATTGTACTTCCGACCGCTGCTATTTACAATGCATACGTAGATAGGTATTATTCGTTATTGTGAACTCGAAAATAATCGCACAGAAGAAGTGATGCACGTGCGTTACATGACACATTTCAATCTACCTAAATGTTTATTATTTCGTTTTATAGTTGCTTCTTTATTAGCTACAGTTTCTCTAACACTATTATAGGTGTATAGTGAACCAATATAATTTATAACGTGCATTGATATAGATCAAAGGTTGACGTTTCGGCTTCTATTTATAATTGGATGTGTATTTAAAAATATTATATTGTATTTTGTTCGTTCATTTCGTACCTACATATTTTAAAGCTATTTTAGCATTATGCATTCGTAATGCAGCGTGGTAATATACAAAAGACAATTATTTTATTATTAACTAAATTAGTATAATTGTTAGTGTGTAAATAGTTTATTCAGAATATTATGGTAATTTTCTAGGTAACATTTTCATTGGATTTTAAGTTTTTTTAACATTTTATTTTAATATATTATATATTATTCGTGTATACTTGACACTTGGGCATATAGTTATTATTACGATTTTATAGAATAAAGTGTGATAGTAATGATGCAATTCCGTATGTTTATGCATTTAGGATTCGTTTATTTTAATTGTATAATATATTAATATTTTAATATTACAATATAATCAGAATTATTTGTGGGTTCGAATATCGAAAGTTCTATTAAGAATAAATTGACCACGAACATTTTTATCGTAATGATAATGGAAGGTTAATGAAATAATAACATTTTAACGACTACTTTTAAATAGTTTTGCTGTGTGTATAATCATATTTGCCAAGTTAATATTTCATATTTTATAATTTATAATGTGTTCTAACACTTAGTCTATATTGGACATAGGAGTACCCTCTGATGCGTACCTTATATACTGGCAGTTTTTGAGTACCTAACTTAAAGTGATTAACTAGTGGTACCGCGAGTGTCCAACTCCATCATTGCATAAAATATATAGGTAATAATAGGCTCCTATTTCCACTTATATAATTACACAAGTCCGAAGCAAGTCTCCATTCCGATTTGCTCGCGGCTGTAACCGAGACCTGTAAACATTGCTTACCACAGTCTTAACAAAAACACAACACACCTACCAATCGTTTTGTTTAAGTAAAATAAACATTTTGTGTTATGAAAACATATTTTATTCGCAGTGGTAACCTAGCACTTAGCAGGCTGGGCTAGTAGCAGGTGTATACAAACAAAACTACAGACAAAACATAAACCATGGTCGCTAAATATTACTTCAATTGTAATACTCGTGTTAGGTATTATTGTAGTTGAAAAATAAGTGTAATCGTACGGAGTTATTAAACAATATTAGCTGACATGACAATAATTATTCTCTAATGTTGGTTTTGCACACAAGTCATTAAGTAGTAAATAATGTCTCGTATAAGTTAATTTTAAACGCTATTTCATTTATGGTTCAAGACAGAAAACGATGTCGACTATTATGAATTATGATTTATAATATTTAATACTATTCACACTACTGAATCTCCAAGACCAACAGAGACGACACCTTTCTATGACTATTGGTAGTTCGATCACGTTCTGTGATGAAATTCATGAGTGAACTGAGTATTATCGGTAGATTATATTATAGTATTGGGCTCGGTAGCGATTGCAAATAAGTTTAAAAATAGATTTTGAAAACGATTAATTATTATTCTTGGCATAACATCATTTTCGTCGAGCATTCCTAGGGGTTCTCGAGAACAGTACCAATAACAATAATACTACTGTGCACATTAAAAACTACTCCACGTCGCCACGTGACTGACGACCACTTCGTTTTGGAAACTCAACGTTTTCACGTGCCAATCGGCGACGAAAATAAAAATTTTATGTCGATCGGACTGTCATTAATCGATTCCGCGCATCGGATATATTTGCTCGTTATTCGTGTGGATTTAATGACGCACGAAATTAAAAAAAAAATGAATAAAAGTAACAAAAAAAAGTATAATTTTAATGCATACGATGAATCCAATTCACGACTATTTAGTATACATAAAGTATGAGGTTTACCTTGACCGTATGAATCTTGTCAGTAAAACGTATAATGTGCATTTTGTTATTAGAATTCCAAGGGCTTCGCCATGTGTGTTCATTAGTATGGAGGCGACAGTCTATTGGCTATTATATACATGCATATAATAAGGTATATGTGTTATTGCTTTGTGCGTATTTTTATTTTGGATGAGAAAAAGCGGAAATTGACAGCGTCGAGAATCAATATAGGTACGCCGACGTGTCCGCGTGTATTATCTCTATGCGTATCACTCCTATATTGATATACGTCGTACAATAATGCGTTTCGTTTATCACGACACTA
This sequence comes from Aulacorthum solani, assembly GCA_008528875.1. NCBI lineage: Eukaryota > Metazoa > Arthropoda > Insecta > Hemiptera > Aphididae > Aulacorthum > Aulacorthum solani. Next base: position 9,156 of record PVMI01021288.1, read on the forward strand.
CTTACCGACGCATTCGTTCACCGGAGTCTTGCGGTTGCAATAATGTTTGGAATTTGTGTTTTTCAGCAAACCGAAAACGAATGGAAGAGCTCGCAGTGCAATTCTGTGACTTCGTCAGCCAAAAAGAACCACAAGAAAGAAAACTCGCTGTTGAAGTTCTTGGCGTTGGTACGTACATCACCTGCTGTTCGATCACAACCCGTATAGGAACCGCCGTCTGATGTTTAATGTGGTGTGGGTCGTATTTTTTGTAGAACGCCCTGGAGTTGAGCGCGCCCGCCAGCGACGTGTTGCTGCGCAACAACAGCACGGCCACAGCCGGGACACTGGCAGCGGATCATCCGGAAGTGCGGAGTGCCTGCAAGTCTCAAGAAACGGTGGCCGCCGGTGGTGTCCAGTCGGCCACATGTAGGTCGACCACGGGCGTGTCGCAGCCACCACCACAACAACAGTCGTGGTTCCAGCTGTCCGGACATCCGGACTGTTTCGCACCCGCCGGCCTGGGCACCATATGGAAGAAGTGCAGCGGCGGCACCGAGCGGGACGTGTACGAAGCTCTCTCCAACGAGCCCAGTCTTCAGGACATCGTGCCCAAGTACTACAGGGAAGTCGAGTACAACGGACAGACGTTCATCGAGCTGCAAGACCTGCTGTACGGGTTCCGGGACCCCAACGTCATGGACATCAAAATGGGCACGCGCACTTTCCTGGAGTCTGAGGTGAAGAACTCTTCGGCGCGACAAGACCTGTACCTCAAGGTGAGTGCTCGGTCTGTGGTAATATTATAATATCGCGTGCGCGTCTATGCCCCGCAGGAACGAGAAGAAAATAATACGTGCTAAAACGATTTTATTGATTTTTGTTTTTTTTTTTTATTATAAAATTTTTTATAAAAATTTTATTTTTNNTTTTTTTTTTTTTTTTATCAAGATGATCGCCGTGGATCCCGAAGCACCGAACGCCGAAGAACGCGAGTTGCAAGCGGTCACCAAACTGCGGTACATGCAGTTCCGAGAAGAACAGAGTTCGACGTGCAGTCACGGTTTTAGAATTGAAGCTATGAAGGTAATATATAATACGCACCAAACTGGCCGTTTCCGATTCACCGTACTAATATACTGTTGCAATAACGTGTTCACAGTTTCGAGGCTCTCCGCCCGTAACGGACTTGAAGACTGTGAAGAGCGACGAAGAAGTGAATAACACTCTTGCCTTGTTCCTGGGCGACCGCCATGACATCAAACAGAGGCTGGTCGCCAGACTGAATGAAATACGGTCGAAATTGGATCGTTCCCATTATTTTAAAACCCACGAGGTGAGTCGGGGAGACACGTTACGGACACTTTTTGTTTTGTTGTTCGGTCAGTCGCCTATATGAAATCCATGTGTCGATTATTACAGATCGTCGGTAGCAGTATCTTGATCATTTACGACGACACCAAGATCGGTGCTTGGCTGATCGACTTTGCCAAGACAAGACACGTGCCGGAGCACACAGTACTTACACACAGGCGACCGTGGGTGCCCGGCAACCACGAGGAGGGCTTCCTGTTCGGTCTCGATCATCTCATAGAGGTAAGCTTTGCACTTAGAGTCTACATAAAAAAAAGTCTATACCCTGGTAATACTTAGCTAAACATTCGATTGTCTTATTGCTTTCAGTCGACAGAGAACTTACATCATACTCCTGCTGTCTCAAAAGATTCCGTAGCGCCGTCGAGCTCTATTAAAGTGGAAACTTGAAAGCTTTTTTTTTTGTTCAACTTTCTCGTGGAATTCATCTAGTCAATAATATTTTCACCTACACTACACCGAGACAAACGTGGTTCACATCCCCGTTACTACACGTGTTAACATTTTTACACGATAACTATTATTTTTTTCTCTTGTTCTTAAAATACATTTTAGTGGTATTTATTATATTATTATATTGTTTTTTTTTTTTAAATATTAATTCGGTCAGTGTTGACTGACGCGACTGATTTTGCCTGAGCATTTGTAATCGGAGAACTCATTAAAGATGCGTGAGAAAAAAATAAATTATTAATTTGGCTTAATACTCATACTACAACAGGTTTATGTACCTAAATTCTCGATTCACTTATAATAATAAATTGTCCAGTATTAACATTGTATAAATATTACGCATTTTTATTTTTAACTTTTTTTTGTATTTACGTAATATACATTTATTTATATGTACATATTATAATTGTTTTTGTTTTTTTTTTATTGAAAATGAATACTGTCTTTGAATTATTCTAAGGAATAATTAACTATTTGCAAATATAATTGTTATATTTTTTCAAACTAGAAAATAATAATTTAAACATTTTGGATCATAAACGTTTAGTGATTCTTTAAACATAGATTAGTTAATTATTGAATTCTACTATACTTTACTTTTTATTATCTATAATATAAGTATTAATCTTATTTTTCTGTAGTAATTATATGCTAAAATAGCTATAAGGTAATCAGAATCAATCGCAAACCTTAATAATCAGAAAGTTTGGTTTTTGACTTATGACCTGGTGCTGCAATAGTAAACTTTTAAATTCATTACCGCAATGCAATTATTGACATAGGCGTCATCACAAGGTAGAAAATTGTTATCCAACCAATTTTATTCATTCATCCACTGTCTGCTCCCCGAATTTCTTAACACCACTTGCAATCAAATTAAAAACATTATTTGAGATGATTCCTACCCTTATGATTTTACTCCATATGTTACCTCTAATTATTGATTTAGATTAGCTATTCGTCTTAGAAAAATCAAATAGAAAAGTGTAGAACGCTACTTGATATTTTTCCTGATATATAGATTATTGTATTTTTTCATAAAGACAGCCTACATCACCGCATGTTGTTGTTACACTCAATTCTTGTCTAGTAGTATGAGGTCTATGAGACTACCCCCAAATACTATAGATATCAATACAGCCCATTCATTGTTAAAATGCTTGCAACATGGCTGCGTACATAGGTATCCCCTCAAAAATTGTAATGGTTGCCTGTTGGAAAAACCCTTGGGCATAGTCAACTTCAAAAACTATAGGTAATACCAAATAATAACACAGACATATATTCACAGTATTTTCTATTGCGTTTCGACAATTTAACAACCTCGGTATAGATTGATATTACATGATATTACATGTATTTCTTATGAGTATATTTAATCATAGAAATGAATAGGCACTTGGCCTAATATTAGATTCAACGCCGTAAAATGTTTTAAGTAAGCAAAAAAAAAAAATTAATAAGTCTTTCTAAACATAAACAAATTATTTAAAATTGCAGCTAAAAATTCAATAAGTTCTATAACATATCAAGTTTTACAAGAATGTAACAAATTAAAAATTGGTTGAAGATAAGACGTAACTGACAGCAATGGCTTACTGACTTGTCCTTTTTAAATATTAAGAAGGATGTTGTAAATATCATAAAAATAAAATCCTTGTTAGATAAATACCTACATCACAAAAAACAAGAAATATAGACTTCAAATAAATGATAATGAATTATATTTTTACTAACCATTATCAAACGATCTATGATCTATGTTGTTTATATTTGATATATTGATTGGAACTTGTAAAATATTATATCGTAATAATATAATGCTATTACCTATTTACTTTGTAACTTTAAGTGTAATTTTAACAATTTAACACTTAAATAAGTAATATTAGGTACTAATTTAAGTTAGAATAAAGTTTGTTATTAATGATTTTGAAATTTATGTTTATGGGTAAGGGGGAAAAGATTCCCCATGGTAGTGAGATAAGTATACATAATATTAGTACCCTCTACAATTTAGCCTTAGTTGTGCCTTTGTTTAATACTACGTTTTCTTAATTCCAATGATGTGGTATTGTGGTTTGGTTTAGAGTTTACTTTTAAAAGATACATTATACAAATTTTGAAACTTTTGTATTTTTGATTGATCACTAGAATCGTCAAACAATAAAATAGGACAACCATAAGATTTGTCAACCTCACAATTATTTAAATCATTTTCGTCATTCCTGGTGCAAATGGTATGATGATATATATGCATAATAAAGAAGATTACAATTGATTGAAAACAATCTATATTTGCCTTATTAAATCTATCATTCAATTTACAGCAATAGTTACATTCCATAACTTCATATCTATATTTATTTTAAATTATGGTAAAAATTGTAAATTATTTTTAAATTATTTAAAACGCAATTGAACAACTTTTTTTTTGCATTTATACCATGGGTTGAACTATCAATAAAAATATATTCTTGGATTTTATCAAGTACAATTTGTAGAATTAAATCCCTTATATACAAAAACAAAACAGCCTAAATGTAATTCAATAAAATATTGCTTATAAATAAGCATTTTAAACTTTAAGCGCTCACTACAAAGAAATGAGCAAACATGACAATGATATTTCTGTAATCAGCAGATTGTGGTCCAAGTCATATAGCTTATTATAAAATAATGTAATTTATATATTAATTAAAACGAATAAGCTTATTATCATATTGTTTGTAACATAGTTCATTTAAATTACCAGGTATGGGTTAATAGCAGTAGTAATTTCATAATCAGGCCATTAAATACTATTTTAGTATTTCATCAAACATGGATGACTTGATAAATACTTAAATTTTATTTGCTGTAGAAAATTTAACTATACAACAATTATTGACAAAATATCAGAATTTATGAAAAAAAACTATATTTTGCCTACTTCAATTATAATTTTAATGGTATAGCTAATAATATTTGGAGATAATTTTGAACGCTTAGAGTATAATTGTAGATAACATATTTTATACTATCTTTATTTGAGAATTTTCAAATTCAAAATATCGACTTTTGGCTAACTATTTTCATTTTTGAACCACTGTACATCGGGAGGGCATAAGTTGAGCAGAGAGCTGGGCCTGATGCCAACATCAGAGGTGTAGTGAAGACCATGATATAAACAACATATGGTATGATAGCAGAAGTCTAGATTTGGTTTAAGTCCGTGCTTAGGCCACTTGCTTACCCATACTATCATATTGTCATTAAATTATTATTACAATAAGCTACATTATGTCACATGCTTACCGAAGGATCTGACCGCCAAAGATGAACGATCATACCTCGTTGTTGCATAGTACATATTAGTTTATAGATCTATACGTGCCATATTGTCAGGGTATTTGGCAGCAAGGTTTGCGTTGCCAACCATAAAAAAGGAACCAACGAGGGAAGAGTATTGTGACCGAAAACAACTTAGGTCACCCACATTGCAGCATTAGAATGTTGAGGAAATAAAATACTAAAAAAATGTATTAAACTGAATTTAATTATTTGAATCCATTAATACTATTATAATTCAAAGTTAAATTTAAAGTTAAACTTAAAACATATTTAAACATAGGACGATTGCAGCCTGTTAGGAATTTTCAAAAAAAAAAAATATTATCTTACGTGAAATTAAAAAATAATAGAAATAATAGAAATACAATTAAATTAAATCAAATCAATGCTACTTCATGGATTTGCTTCCTCAGGCTTGTCGTTCTCATCATTCGCAATTTCTGTTGAAGGATTATCTTCAACTTCGTTGTCAGATAGTTCTGAGTCAAGACTGCTTGACGATTTTTCATGTTGTTCCAAGTGCTTCTTCAGTGTAACCCGTCGTGAAAATACTTTGTTGCAAAACTCACAAATGTAACGAGTATCTTCATTTCTGAACAAAATAAAAATAAATTAACGTCATGTTTGATACTAATTAATAAAAATAAAACAAGATGAACTATTACTTCTTAGGTGGGCTCGGGGGGAGTTCTCGATGAATCAGTGCTTTGCAATTTTTCAAATGGTTTACAACAGCTGTTTCACTCAATAAACATTTGAGACACATCTTGCAAACCCATCTAGTTGAGTATTCATTGGGTGAATCATCATAACGTACCATAGTACGAGGGCAAAATAATTTCTCCTTTGGCTTGGGAATAATAGTTTTGACCTTTCTTCGTTTACGCGACTTACAGTTCACAAATGGATTTTTAGACATCTTTATAGAGCAGAAATTCTGTTAACAAAAATTAAAACTTTAAAATTATTAAGAATGAAGTAATAGCTTAAAATCAATATTTTTATGAAATAGTAATTTAATAAACAAAACGTTATTATAAATAGCTGTCAACTAGGAAATCGCTCTGCTATAAAGTACAGGAAAATCAGTAAAATACTACTGCAAAAAAATTCAAAAAATAAAATTGGAATTTTGCTACATCACAAAAACGTACAGACTTGAAATTTGGAATGGTGGTTCTTTTAATGGTCTAGATATGCATAAGAAAGGATTTCCTAAAATAAACAGATATGCTGACAACTCACTGGTAGATTCTTTATCACTTATCAAATTCATTGTTCAATGGGTATAACACCCATATAATACTTAAATATCATAGTAGGCATTCATAGTTCTACAAATATTGTACCACCCAGCACCCACCTCTCAAAATGGCCAAATTGAACTATGGTCTCGACGCTAATGCATTAACCTTCGAGCGGGTTCGCATTTAGCAGTTACACGAGCAAGCACACGATGGTATTTTTAAAATTTAGAGCCACATTTAAATACTTGTTAATGTGAATTTTAATTAGTAGTTTTATCAATAGGCAATATTAATCTTACGCTAATTTAGAATAAAAATAATGATGTTGAATTGAAACTAAATAACAGCACACCCAAAAATGCTAAAATTATAACAACTGTGGTATCCTACGACTAGATAAGAAATTAGAGAATACCTAATAGATAGGCTTACAGCATGAAACTTTTTATTTACTTTGCATGGAGCGATTTTTTCAAATGTGCGTTGAAAAAACTGTCTGAGCGCCAGCTCGAAGGTTAAACAATGTCATGTAAGCTTAAAATTGCACTCAAATAATTTCTTTTAGTCACATTGATCCTAACAAAACTCTTTTTAAATAGATTCACATTCAAATATTACCTTAACCAACATTTTTAAGACAAACTATTGAATAAAAATAATGTAGATGATCATGCACCATGTTATACATCACCAAAAAATCATTAGAAATCAAGCTTTTAAGACCCGCACACACTTAAGCTAGTGGTGGAGGTAAAGTATATCCAGACAAATTTACTCATACAATCATACTGCATCAGCATGACAAAACTGAAGACAGTAGAATTTTACAGACGCTAGTATACTACAGACTAGTTTATATACAATATTCAATTGGTAAATTAGTCATTTAAAGACTGAATATTTTAAACGAGAAAAGTATAACATGAGACTTTGTTTGATGAGCACACAACCTGTTGACTTCCTAATACAGAAGTGCACATAGAGTATAGGTGCATTGATTAATTCATACATACAATAAGCATAATAACAATATGATGTGGGTATATTATTATTAAAATAATCAAATAAATTATTACAAATATCACGCAATATGTATTGTTGTCAGTTGACTGTTATAGAGAAAAATTAAGAATGACAATTAACTAAAAGGGCGTCATTTTTGTGGGTAGGTAATACACACTAAGATGAAGGTTAACCGATAAATAAATACTATTTATTTATTTATATTTACTATTTATTAAATAGTAAATATGAAATGTGATCGCTTTCATTAAACCAGTATGAAATAGGGCTAAGAGGCGAGAAACGAGAATTCCGTGTGCCCAGGTACCTACTTCAAAATAGGTATTTATAAACACCATATGCGTTACAATAGTATTATATTTGTTACTTCAAGTACTTACGAATGATTTACCTGAAAATGGCGAGAAGTTTGAGATCAAAAACTTAACGAAACAGCTCAACAGATGGATTTCAAATTGTACGTACCGCGGCAGCCGGGATATGGAGAACGGACAATGGCGAATGGACGCCGTTTACTTTACACCATGACAAAAATACAAAATACAAAATATATTAGTATATTACATTTTGTGTATTTTCGGTATTAATGCACTGTCATGCCATACTCGTGAACGACAAAATTAAATACACGTGATTATGATGTGCCATGGAAAAATAAACATAATATTTGACTATGGAGGCAGACTTACAACCTCCGAGGCATGGAACATTCACAATGGCCAATGACAGCTCATAATTATAGCGTCTGCCGTCAATTTTCTTGTTTATTGTTATCTACAAATCGGTCATACCGCGGGTATACTGATTCCTCTCCTCCCCCCCCACATACCTTTCACCGGATAGCGTAAGCGGACGAGTGGTCCGAGTGGCGAGCGTACTGCGCAGTTTCAAAATATAATCTAACGTTTTTCGATTTTGAATCTACTAGAAAACGACAAAACATTTCTTCACGTTTACTGTTTATTGCCATTATCCGGCATTCGCTATTTATTTTTTTGACACTTGTGCAACAGTAGAACGATGAAAACTGTTTCCGAGAATCATAAAAACATTTCGGACAAGGTAAATTTCATTTTATATTAAAATAAATCATGAAATATAATCAACCCACCAACTTCCTTGATTACCTAACGATTATGTTGTTGAACCGAACGCATGCAATTTGTTTTAGATGTCCAACAAAAAAGGTACCAGAAAGATCTTGCAAACATTGCAGCCGTCTGGCGGCGAGAAAGAAAATTTGGTTGGGACTGGCAGATGTCATGAACACAAGTATGAATTTCTTTTTGGATTTATTGTTTATTAGCATTGAATATAAATACTCTAGAAGGTTCGCTAGTAAATTCAGCGCAGCTTATTTTGTACCGCAGTGACGCAGTGAGCCATCTATAGTATTTATAATCAATGATATTAGTATAATTTACAAGTATAGATATGTTATATTAGTTCTGATCCTAAAATATTGAAGACACAATTTAAGACTGAAGTAGAAGTTAAATCCGATGAAAGAAAGTCCGGAGTTGCAAAAGTGAACCCATCTCTCTACAAGAAGTTAATTATTGAAGATCTCACTAGCACTGGTATGCATTTACCAATTGTACTTTGTACTTAATAATTTTTATGTACGATATTATGCGGTGTATAAATGTAATCATTATGAACTTGCCATTTTAGTTGGTCCTAGCGAGAAATATTGGGAGGTTATTGCAGAACGTCGTAGAAAGGCTTTGGAAGAAGTACTTGAACAAAACCGTAAATTACACACCGTAATCATAGCATTGGAAGAAGAAAATGCATCTTGTAAAAAATTACTTGAACAAACAACTAATCTTGTTAACACATTACAGGTATGCCTACATGAAATAGATTCATAAAAATACACAATCTTTGCTCAAAACTGCCAACTGAAACAACACAATTTTATCTTGACTGTTATTGATAAATTAATTTAATTTTTTTCTATTTTTAGTTGGTTTTGTGGTAATCCAGTACTAATATAAAAATATATTTCCTTTAAATAGATAAACAAAAATTAATTTAATTAAATAATTACATTTATAGGAAGTACTAAATGAAGAAAACGATAAATCAACTGAAGATGATGTCGATAATGATAATTCGTCAATCAACTCAAATCAAATTAACAGCAACAATGATTTTTCTGGAAGTGAATCTGAATAATTATTTCTACATTTAACAAATAATTTTTTTTCAAATTATTCAATTGTTTTTTTTTTATTTTTTGTTCCTACCAAGTATTTATTTATTTTGAATTAAATTTAATTATATCAATAATTTTTAAGTAAATTTCCATTTTTGAATACATATAAAAACAATCATGATCTGTTAATCTATACATTTTAAACTAAATTGGTTCACAATTTATTGTATACATATTCAAACAATAAACTAATTTGTAATTAATTAAAGGAACTTAGATGGTGTTTTCATTAGTATTCTAACTACATCCAATCATTTTAATTAGCATGTGTGTAATTGACTCGTAGAGATTCTTCTAACATAATTGTGTATGTATTTAATTATTTTAGAAAATCAAAAAAATAATAATTTGATCTTCAGTTAAATGTGAATAGTGAAACTTAGATTTAACAGTTAGCATGTACATATGACATACTTCTAGATTTTTTCAAAAGAAGTTACCAATTTTAAGCAATGGAATAGACTATTTTAACAAATACATATACAGTAGAACCCGTTTAAGACGCTCT
>PVMI01021306.1:2370-14296 GCA_008528875.1 Aulacorthum solani
ATAACACACTGTTACACGGATGGCTGTCAAAAGTAGTAGTGATAATCGACAGGAATATCTCTGAGCGGTTATAAACTGTACAACACAAACAGATAAAGGACGCCGATCACTGGTGGGTCGATTAACCATCCGAATAGACGAGGATAGTATAATAATGATAATAATATAGCGAAGAGTCGACGACGGATAATATATTATGAGCGAACATATACCATCACAAATGCATAGGTATAAAATACAGGGTCCATTATTTATGTGCGTGGTTGTTGGCCATAATGCACGTGAAACTAATAACTCTGTAACCGTCGATTTTTGGATACCTACCTAGTAATATTATATATGTACATAATGGAGCGCGATGATGAATCATTGTTTTTTGATAAAATAAAATTGAAAATCAAAACCACCCGATCCGAGTACACTTGTGTAGTTTAAAGGAAATAATAAACTGAAAATTCATATTTTATGTTACCAGATAGGTACTATAAATTATTTAGCTGTAACTGTTTATGGGAGACCGATGGATTTTTTGTTTTTTTTTTAAAGAAAACCGGCCAGATTATAGTATTTGCTCAACTTCACCATAACTGTTTAAATTTTAAGTAAACGAAATAATAATAATAATAATAATAATAATAATAATAACGATAATTGAACTTGACGAATTAGTAATAATTACTGTCTACTGATCATGCACGCGGTGCGAGACACAAAATGTGTGTTATCTATACAATTGCCGTTGATACACTCCGCACGGGTACAATAATATGTAATTCACTTTAGACGGCGTGCTAATTACACATTGTAAATTATGAGTAATACTCAACGAATTTACTGTTATTTACATATTATAATTTCGTAAAGCCACGCACCTATATAATTTAAGATGCATACCACGGCTAAAAAATTTGCAACAACAATCACGTTTATTGGCATTTTATTATCATCGCCAATTATATAACAGATACTAGTGTATTATAAACCGAAAATGATTGAAGAATTTTAATGTAATGGATAGGTACCTACCTACTCGCGGAAACGAGCCATTATAACTTATCCTATTTGAGACGATGTCACCTTAGTTAAAAAGAAGAAAAAACAAAACAAAACTTTTCAAACACTCGTTTACGAGAGGAGCAGGCGGTTGCGGTGGGAATCATATTTCACCCCAACATTTTTCCATACAATAAATTCAAACAATGACGTTTATTCTCCCCCCGGTGGAAATAGTCATTCGGCATGAAAAACGGGTGTTTACGTAGAACGAGCGGCATAAACATCCTCGTAAAACCGATTTTACACATAATGAACTGTGTGCGCCAACGGATATGCCAAAGCAATCAAATGCGGATTTTCAGTATCAGTATGCATAGGTACGTGTGTGTGTGTGAGTACCCTCGGGGCGCAGACGATTTTCCTGAAATTATTACGTTAGGCAGCGCGCGAATATATTATATATAAGAGTTACAAGTCCAAGTCTATTTTAATCGACATGCGACCGAAAAAAAAGAGTTCATGTCGAATAATTTTTTTTTTTAGTGGCAAATTAACAATAATGTTTAATTTTAACGATCACTTAAAACAGAAACACGGAACACTTTGACGACGCTACAGAATATTATAGTGAATATTAATTCCAAAATTATTTCAGGGCACAAGTTTTTTTTTTAAATATCATTCGTGTGTCATCGAGTGTAACTCCATGACGTCATGTCATTTCAGGAAAGCCAAATTTATTCATTGTAAATAAAAAAAAAATTAAAATAAAATAGCTCGTTCGTAAACGCATCAATTAATGTAATGTGCATATAATATGATCTCTGCGGTATTTCAACTATAAAGAACACGTAAGTATAATTTTGTTCAAACAAAAGTGTATAATTACACATATAACAACAAATTGAAGGCTACTTTGCAGCAGTTTTGAGGTAGGCAGGTCGTACTGCAGTGTGTAAAAAATGTGTTACTTAATGAAATATTAAAAATCACTTACAAACACTTCACTCCGTTGAATATTAAAATATTACTAACGTGTAAAAGACTTTTTTTTCAAATCATGGTTTTTGGATGTTCGGTCTCCGGAAATTGTTTTATGAAATAATAACTACTGTGTATAATGAAACGTAGGCATAAATAAGAACTAAAATATATTTCTTGGCTATTTTTTTCGCGCATTAATATACATTTTATATGTCAATAAGACTATATAGAAGTCCACTGTTCAATTAATGTGATCTAAAAAAATGTTCGTTATTGAATGAAAATGTTGTCGATTCTTTTCTATTATAATTGGAGTATATTATGCTATAAATTCTTTAGATTTAAAACAATTTTTAATTAAAATCCTAGCTTGCTATAATTTGAATATTATGGTATACTGCAGTAGATAGTAACACAACTGGTTTTTAAGAAAATACGATGGCTTGAAGCTATTATTTCAGAACTAAATGTATTGCAATAATTCAGTCATATAGTATATATTGTATAAAATCTCCTAAGCACGATTATTAACTTTAAATTTACTAACTTCTATTTTTAATTTAAACTGTAATTTTTAATTCAGAACAAAATCATATTGCAACGAACATATTCATTTTAAACTGTGCCTACCGTTGAATGGTGAATACTGAATACCTTCTAATACATTTATTTAATTTTCCGCTTAAATATTATTTAAAATAATATAATTACTGTGGCCAACGAAGTGTAAATGCTATTTATTATATAACTTCTATAAATAAATGACTTTCATGAAAATTACTGAACCTGTACATTTTAATGGACACATATTTTAATAATTTGCACATCATAAAAATGTGTTATTATTATTATTATAAAACAATCTATGCACCTGAACATATGAGTATTGTTTTTCAAAACAAATTGTACACTATAATACAAGTATGTAGGAAATACGTAGGTATAAGTTGTAAGGAACGTTAATTTAACAGCACGCAGTGACTAATTTTAAATAATATATATTAAACATGTCAAGTGGAGGGTAATAAATTTACTAACTATTCTACTTGTTTATACATTTAAAAATAAGTATGTAAAATGAGAGAACATTTTATTAATCATAAATAACGATTGAAGCTGATAAAATTATTTATAATTAAATGTATAAACGTACCTATTATTCAAATATTATAATCATAAATGAATATTAAATTAAAACTAACCAACATTAAATAAGTGTGTAACAACATTATTGTTTTCAAATGTGAGCGATTCTTGCGAAATCTCCCGAAAATTAGAAATGTTTTCGAAACCATTTATTTAGCAAATTTCGATCTATTTAATTCTTCTCAAAATACATCAGGTGGGCGTTCTCATAGACCCACAAAATTGTTTCTCACAAAAAAGACAACAATAATAATTAAACTTGAATAGTAATTTTTCGCAAATAAAAATTATGTTTGAAATATAGTAGTTTTGAAATAATAATTGTGTTAAATATGTTAATGAGATTAAAATAACACGAGTATAATATACCCAAGTGATTTCATCTATTTAAACTGAGATGAACTAAGTGTGATTTCTACAAATTTAATAATGTCAGTGTTAAAAAGTGAATGTTATTCTTGAGAAGTTTCGGTGTGTAGTGTGTACCCATTATTATAGGTGCACAATGAACGTATATAATTAAATTGATTTATATTTACTGATAAATTACTATCTGTAATCATGCTATATTTGTCATTGCCTTTCGATCACTTTTGAGTGCAAATCGCATTTAAAAGCTTTTTGTTTTCTATAAATTAGTTATCTCTCATAAGATATAAAACTTGACGAATCGAGTAAAATGTAGCAAAACTTTTGATGGTTTATAATTTATATTTATTATATTGATCTCTAAAATACAAGTTTATAAGATTTAATAATAAATCTACTATAGAATGACTGATGCGGTTAGAGTATTTGATGTCTAGGTTTTAGTAATAAATGTTATTATTTGATTATTTGTCAGTTTGCTGAAATAAGAATGTGGTTTTATAGATTATTGTCAGTGAATGTCCATTGTACATTAGAGGATGTTGGTGTCTAATATTTATCCTTTGAGAGCAAACGCCGCGCCGCGGGAGACGAGAAGAATCGTCTTTATATTATAATACATATATAAATACATTATACATTTATACATATTATTACAATTACGTATCGAATTCCATCAAACTAGTGTGTTTACAGTGTCTCCTATCAAGATCTTACATTAAGTAACAAAATCTTCATCATAACGATGGTAATCATTACACAATAAACCTAGGTACCTGCTTGGTAGACCATAAACGAATCATTAATAATTTATATCATTGTTATGTAGTTTTATGAGATTAATGCGAAAGCTAAAACTTTAAATTTTACTAATTCTGTTATTGTGTTTTTGAATATAAAAACAATTGCCGAATGTCGCATATAGGTTTAGATATTGTGTTTCTATTAAACAAATAAAATACTAATACCACTGATAGTTGCGAGGAAAAACAACAGGAAATGATTAATTTTATTGCTACTCGTATCTGAAGTGTTTCATAATATTTCCCCCGGTTTGAGTTAATAAATCAATAAGATAAATATATTTCAGAATAAATCGTGGACAAGGTTGACATTGGATATCGACAGTCAAGATTTTCAGAAAAACTAATTAATTCATCGTGGTATTGCGAATGGTTAGGATATCAAAAAAGAATTCGTTATATTTATTAATACCTCATACATTTTTCATGAAACTACACACACATGGGTCACTTAAATTTTTTACTCGAGTCTTTTTCTTGATATTAATATTTCATTCATCATTACCACATGAAAGACCAAACGGGTTTTCGTTTTTGTCAAACGTTCCAGTGATTTATACGATTATATGAGGTATGTAAGTTTTCTTTGATGAAAACGAAGGCCGAGAATATTGGATATACAAACTAAAGAGTACGTTGCATAAGGAAAGTATATATTATTAGTACATTACAGTTTTTGATCATAAATATTATCAAATTTATATTGTAATTATTATGAATCCGTAAAAAAATGAAACGGTTTGCTCACTTGTATATTTTATAAGTTTTATAATTATTATGACTAAACACTGTAAACACTTACGAATTAATTTAATTATTCATGCACTTATATACCAATGTATTTGTTTAAAATATGATTTTGCAAACACACATTTATTTGTTAACACATAATTTGGGTTTTCAATAATGCTCTAAAATTTACCCAGAAAGTGAAATTCGACGAAGGGCACAGATTATTTTATTTAAATAAAAACGTTGATAAAAGGTTTGGAAGTTTTCAAAGCAAAATCGTTACTTTCGTTTCTTAGAATATTTTCGGAAGTTGTGTTCTAAAAAAACTAGTTTACAAGTTACATTACAGTAACTACGTATACGTGTATGGAAAATGTATATAATATCATTTTTTTTTTTTTTAGTTATTTACGTCTGGTATAATGATTATTGATTTGACGTGTTGTCGGTCGGCTATTATAGCAAATGATTATACGGTATACCCACATTTATTATTTTATTTTTTAAAACTGAACATACGGTTTATACATAAACACACTGCGACCGCCAACACATTATACCTTCCTAATCTGATAGCTACCAGTGCAATATATTTTAATATTTAATTGAGTTAATGGAACAGTCATATTTTGTATTGGAATTCAACACGTTTAAAAAATGTACCATCAAAAACTAAAGAATGTCAATATAAACTGGTATAAAATAACGTAAACTTATTATTTTATCATTATGTTTTCTCGTGTCCGTCATACGTTTCATTCACAACATTACTTACAGAAAAAAAAAACGTACACTCGCACATATGCATTTATCGTATAACATTACTCGCGCGCAGGGTTGAAAGAGTACTATATAAGCGATGTTTAAAAATAAACGTAAACAGCCGTAACCATTGAAGTCGAATTCGTGAGAAATAAATTGATAATTTCACTTTTCAATGAACAGTTGTAATATAATATAGTGCGTTTAATAGTTTATGAACCAGTCGTGTTTCGGTATATTTTGTCTTTTTAAATGGCAGGCGTTTGAATTTAAAAATAATAAAAAAGAGACTTTAAGAAATCCATTTCATATTTTTCCCGGAGTTACAAGATCATCCCGCACGACAATATATCATAACCGCAACGGGGAATTGCAGTGACGAAATTTCGGAATATAAAAAACTAAAGTTTACTTGAGATTCGTTTTTTTTTATTATTTTCAACATACCCATATCCAAGCAGTTATATTCCGTGGTGGAAAAGTACATAATGTAGGTACGTGTAAATCATTTTGTTTGTTTTATGGGTGTACTTGTATATAAACTATTATAATATGACGTATAATACCACTTTTTAAGCGGTTTTTTTTTCGTTGATAATATACTAGTTTGAATGAAATAACTGGGAGCGAAATTGGTAAAATTATGAAATATTAATGATTTAACCTCGGTTTACGTATTTCCGTAAATATAAACATTAAACATACATAAATTATATTATGTAAAAGTATAATTTAGGTAGACCGTATAGACATGTATATAATTTGTATAATACAATGTTATGGTGTTTTATGCATGATCTATCAAAAAATCCACGGCCTCTCATCGTTAATAATACCAACGAATTTCATATCATTTTACTACGCATTATGCAGATTAGTATACACAGTGTAAGACTATGCGTATGACGATGGGTACCTACGACATGTCCGACCCAACTTAACCGATCACAGTCGGCGATGATGTCATTCAAACCGATTACATACGAGTATATAAAATAAATGCCAAAATATGTGTTCTCCAGACATGCACAAATAAATCACAACACCGCACGTCGATTTGTCACGGTCAGCTGATATACATCAACGTTATTACTTATTACTATTATATTTTAATTTCCCTTTTCCAAATTTTCATTTTACATATTATTATTATTATGATTATGGGCCGTACAGCCCGTAAGCAATGAGCACACGTACGCATTGGCGCCACCCAAGTCGATATACTTTATTTCGTACGTAATCATCATCGGCATTCGGCATGTTTGTAGATAAAAATAAATATGTAGGTATCTACGTATAAATAGGTAATATTAATAATATCGATAGTTGTGTATCGCATACGATGTATTGTAGAACTGAGCGATATCATGGTGTATCGTAAAATTATTATTACACTCGTTATTAATTAATTAAAAAATATAGGTGGGCATCAATTATTTCGAAATATTTCGAAGCCTATTTCGTTCGATTGGTAAAACGGTTGAAATTTCATGGAAAATTGACGGCACTCGACCTTTGCGCGAGTGGCTAGCAAAAATTCTCAAACGAACGATGTGGGCACTAATGTACGTTACGGCAGTGACACAAGGATTTGTAAGTCAAAATGGGCCATCATAAACGATCTGTTCGTGCTGCCAATTTCGATCTACGTACGCGACCTGCAGTCAATAACCCGCCAGTTAATTGCCGTCATATTATGTGATGACTGATTATATTACGTATATATGCATAATATGTTTGTACGTCCGTCGCGTGTATATTACACGTGAAATCCCATTAGAATTTTAATAGGTATCCTAGCCAAAATACCGTGTAATACACAAAATAACAGCGTAAACGGTCGCGATCGGAAAGCTCGCCCCTCCCCTCTTCCCCCGTCTATTATTCAGATTATCGCCGCGTTCTGACCAAGAAAGTTTAGCAATAAACTGGACGTTTTTTTTTCCGCGTGTATGCGCTCCGTCATGAAATCGATCAACTGTCGGAGATAAAATATTGCGCGCACGGTTTTTTAAACGAGGCACATCGATGGTACATATATACGTTTATATATATATTATGAGAACCCACCTATGCCTACATTACGTGTATAGTACTCGTTTTGTAGATATTCGAAATAGTTAAGGCGACGTTGGTCACGACCGAGGAATGTATACCTATATCTGCTTGTCTTCGCGACATTATGTAAATAAATACATGTAAACTATAGTCAGGACACTTGCATATGTATATAACAGTATGTGTGTGCGTGTGTGTGTGTGTGTGACACTTAGCGACTTCATTACGTTACTTTCATTTCAATAATACCGATAAGATAGCGGGCATTCAAATAATAATATACCGGGTTATATTGTTGGATTATTTTGCAGGTTTCGAATTATTTCATCTGTAAAATTCATGAAGCATTATTCACGCGTTGGCCATGGGCACCTATACCTAATTTATCTCGAGTACCTATATAGTTCCAATAGTACTTATATACCTATTGAACATTGCACATAATAATATAATATACCTAATTCGACAAAATAAAAAAAAAACACTAATTAGGGGCCTCCCATCAATTGATAGCCACTCCGTGTTTGGCTTAGTTATGTATGTCAATCAATTTGTATTTTAAACTATTTATTATAAATGTGACATACAGATTAAATATTTTATTTATATTAAAAAAAAAAGAAGCTAACCGGATACACATTATTATAGCATCCACTGTCAAACTGAAGAGTGATGACGACAAATGTACGTGGTTAAGACCCTATGGGTCAGATGTGCTGAACATCTGTAACTATAGTTTACCCTATTATATTTCAACTATTTAATTATCATAACATTAAAATTCCCATGACATTTGTAATAGGTGAAACAAAAGGCTTTCCTTTTGATGTGTGAATACGATGCAGAATTCGGGTAAGACAATAAGATGGGCGTGCGCATAGAATGAGGTTAAGGGCGCGGAGGGTAAACAAACGAGAAGACAAAAAGGGTTAAAACTGTTGAGATTTCCGTGGGTATTTGAAGTGGATATATGATGTGCACTTGTGACAAGCACGTAAAATGGCTTTTAAAATATGGCGACAAAGATGTAGAATGTAATGTATTAAAAGGTCTATTAATGTATGACAAGCACATTACTGCAGGGCTTGACAATTTGCAAATTTGCAATAAGTGATAACTATTATGAGTGTGCGATTAGAAAAGTATATTGGTTTTGATTATACAATAATCATACATCAACATAATATTATTATGCAGGTAGGTAGTTACAATAATTTAATTTGTCATAAAAGCAAGATGCGGCTGAAAATATCGTGACACGAAAGTTTCATATCGTGTTAAAATATAGGTATTCACAATCGTGTTATTCGTAAATCTTATGCGGTATTCGTAACTTTATGACACGCACTGAAAGGCCCCTTTACATATTTTATGGAAATAATTCTATACAGAACACAAGGTATAAATATATACATATGAAATCGTCAGCTTCATCACTGCTCTTTTGTTCACATTGTAGTAGTTGGAAAAAGTGAATATAAATATGAACAGTTCACTGTTTAGTCTGTGTATAAAATATACGTCATATATACCATGTACGTTCAAACCTCTTGAAAAAGCTAATAATTTAGCTGTATCTATTATTAATTATTATAATTAATTGCTACAGCAGCAGTAGCACGTCTGTTTTATTTTTAATGATGGAACCAGAAACGGCTATTACAATACGCTATATTTCTTAACGGAGAGAGTAACGCCTGCCCGGACGGAGAAGGATATGTAACACCGACACCGTTTATTGCGAACCATTAACGAAGATATTGATAATTTATTTTATTTTTGAGTTTTCTCTCTATGGTCACTACTTGGGAATCCGTAGAAATGTTTTAGTTATTTAAATTATTTCGGATTTACAAGCCGCCAAATGATATTTTTAATCTTGGCTACAAAGCATGTGTAGGCTGAAGGCCAATTTTAACATTACTCATAAATACGAATCTATACGAGAAGGGAATACAATATTTGTACGTTTACGTGATTTAATTTTTGGGGAAAAGTGTCAATTTTTCTAAATAGTAGCCAGGTTTACAAATCGACATAAAAATAAATCATATATATGTATACATGATGGTGATTATGACGTGTCAATTAATCGAATTGTTTGAAGACAAACTTACGGGTGCCCTTAAGAAAATATTTGGATGGAGCGAGGGGGCGCCGGAGGTAGAGTCGAATTCGATTTGGAATCGAGAAAATAATGAAGGAAAAAAGACAATAATCCGTAGGTACCACATAGAAAGTTACATTTTATTGGCCATCCAATGGCGCTTCAGGGTACCTACGTCATACAAAAGTTATTAGATTTTCGTGTATACACACGCACACATATACAGAGAGCGTCACACAAATAACGCAATTATAACTTGGGCCACCCATACTGCTTTGGTCGCTATAATAGGTATTATGAGTAAATTCAAAATAATCAAAATAAATTAATACATTTAATCAGCCTTTGTGTCACATAGGTTCATCATAAATTTAATGCATTTAAATTACACGAACACTAAAAATTGTATATGATATAATATATACATACATATATATGTATATATGAATATTATAAAGTTAGATATTTAATTAAAATTGTCAATAATAGAAATTAACTCTAATGTGAAATTATTATGATGTGTAATATGTAAGTATAACTTACGAAAAATGATTTTAACAAGTTTGGCTAGTCGTACACTATCGTTGATAAGTATAGAACTCTCAATAAATCTCGACAATAATCACCTACATAAATGTTGTTCGTGATGCCAACAAAAAATAACTATCGCAAAACCGCGTACCTATTCTACATAGTGTAATGTATACCTTTAAATGTTATACTAAAAGTATTTAAATAGTTGTATGTAACAATTTGTTCTATTGTTTGAATTTGGTACTTATTATATGCTTGATATGTCATTATTATTTTAAGCTGATTAATTGTTTACTTTTGATATTTTATTAAAATAAGATCTATAAGTAGGTCAATAACATAAAAATTTAAATTAAATTAAAATAATTTGATACAGAACTTAAACTATAATGTGATATAACTAAGTATATAATATTATTGCATATTATATTACAGGTATAAAGTATTGTTTTAACTTATATTAATACAGGTTACAACATTTAATGAGGAATAAAAGAATAAAATATATCTTAACTGTTAAGTTAACTAAAAAATATATATTTGTCAATTAATGTTTTTTAATAACCGATATTTCTAAAATACTAATTATTTAGTAAAAACAAACATTATACGATTTTATGGTTTGCAATATGCGTTCATTGAATGTTTGAAACGATTACTGCATCAAACTATTTTTGCACAAAAACAAAATTGCTGGTACATAATAATATAATATTAGGAAATATAAAATTATTAGAACCATTTATCCCGGTCTTACCTGGTGATCGTTGGGCCGACTCTACGTGCAGAACGAGGCACAAGGCTAAGGTAATAACCGATAAAAATCCAGTTTTGTGGAACATCATTGCTATTTTTTTTTTTAACATTAATGTCGTCCGAATTAAGTGAAAAAAAAAATATAACAAATAAATCGCCCGATTCAAAAACTACATGCCTGACGGTTTATTTATTCAACAACAATTTGAATGTTAGACAACTACGATTATAATATTACTACTACAATAATATTATAATATAATATGATAACACGGACGCACGTGCCAGACCACTATTTGTACAGCGGGAGCGCGTGGACTCGTGTCGGCGGGTACGAGTGCGTATGATCGCGATGTAGTACGTACCTAACGTCCCAACGGCCGTTTTTCCCTCGCGTAGCGTACGTCTCGATGTCGGTTTCGATCGGTCGCGGTCGGCACCGCGAGCATTACGAGCGGTTACCAGTTCAGTAATAACAATAATAATAATAATAATAATTGTACGGTATTATAATAAAGCCACAACCCTTTTTTTGGTATTCTAAACACCGAAAACCACCAATCACGCTATAGACATCAACAATCACAATAATAATATGTAGGTAAGGTATGAACTAATGTAATTGGCGAAATTTTTTTTTAAACATTTTATGATGGTCATACCCAATAATAAAATACAG
>PVMI01021316.1:3406-14578 GCA_008528875.1 Aulacorthum solani
GTCTGTGCGCGGAGAGGAGCGATCAGCGTTGCGTGGGAAATCATCGTACGTTAATGGTAATAATATTATTATATTAATATCATTGTTGCGAGATATATATATATATATATAAATATGAAACACGTACAGAATGTGTGTGCGTGTGTGTGTGTGCGCTTGTACCTTCGTGGACTGCAGTGTACGAAACCAACGGGAACTCGCACCGTCATAATGGCATCGTTTCAATAAATCACGAGCCTCCGTGGCGCGAGTTATTGTGGCCAAATATTGTCATGTCGTCCACCGCAGTGGCAGCAATGGTGTCGTCGAGTAGTTTATATGTGTGTGTGTGCACAACTGCAGCAGCCGGCCCCGGTAACTCTGGTAATAACCGGTATCATAATATGTAGCAGTCATTATATACATATAATATGGATATTAATATTTATATCATATTATATCCTGTTCGAAGTGACTCGCTGTCCGGCGGACGACGTTTCTATTATATCATCATCATCATCATCATCATCAGCGTCACCGTCACCGTCATAATCGTTGTCATCGTCGTGCAATGTCATAGGTTTACTGAGTCATACCCGCGCTGATGTACCTATATTATTATCATTCTCTGCATGAGGTTTGTACCTATTCCGCACATTTCTTACAGGTATTACATAACACGATGATTCGACGGTGTATACACGTACAATAATAATATGTACATCGCATGTATAAACGTACGAGTACACCTCTGATGCCTATTTCCAAATCGACGACCTCTTCAATGTTTCTGGACGATGTCGTGTGTAAAATCCTAAGGAGGTTTTAGTCGGTTTTAGATGCAAGGTAAGCTATTATGTTATATTATCATTAATCGTCAGTGTTATGTAAAAAGCGTTAAAGTTTTCAGATTTACAATATGATTTCGAAACTATTGTCGAAAGACCAAAATAGCTGTGTTAATATAACATAAAGGGTTGTCTAAAAGACATAATAATATGTTTGTTTGGAATTTAAATAAGTAATTGAAAGACAATTAACATCATCATTTAAAAATTTAAATATTCTTTAAAAACGTATTAAAATAACTGGTCTTCAACAATTATCATACTATTTTTTTTAAATTCGTCACAGTGTTGTTTCAAACAGTTACTTTTCTGGATAATTAACCAAATGGTTTATGCATATAGGTATTATGTGCTATGGGCTGAACACTTTTATTTAAAATTTCACAGTTGGTGGTCGAAAATACACAAGTTTCAAGTAAAGTTTTTCGAATTCACATCCAGATGACCTCATAGTGCTCACACGCATCGCGTTAGCTATTGCTAAAAACGGGTCTTAGATGATTGGCAATTTTAAAATTGCACCGTATAATTATCTTTGGTCAAACTATAAGTGTCGAATAATAGTTGTTTGATTTAATTGGACTTTCATTAATCATACCACTTACCAATATTGAAACGTTCAAACAATTTTTTTTCCATCGAAAAAGTGTGTTTAATGTTTTTATTTAGCCGATATTAAATACTATCAGCGCGGTATAGTTATAGCATATTATCATCTTTACTGTTCCCGAGATTATATAATATTATAGGTAGATGTATGCCGAAGGGTTTAAAATGTAAACAGCGACATGTCGCAGTTATTTCTATTAGTTAATCAGATTCATCAGCACAGATAATACAACAATGAAGTGTTATATTAATGTGTTGTATTAGCACATAGGTATTGTTTTATAAATTACCACTCATGTACACCTCAATAACAGCAGCGCATTATATTACTTAAATAGTTAAATCATAGAAAATATGTTAGAAAAGTTCCAATGCCGCAAAATCAAATCACTCGACGAATTAATACGAAAATTAAATTTAAAATATATATGAATTATGAATATAATATTATACCAATACCAACGATACAAACTGTAATAAAACTGAATAAACACTTTAAAATGAGACTATTACGTCCAACATGTTTTATCGTATTCATCTTAATATTTTATGAGTAGGTATTTCAAAAAAATTATTATTAGGAAACTATAATTATACATAGGTACAAATATTTAGGTGTATTATTATAATTATTATTTTTATAACACCGTCTACGGAATCTAATACCATTGGATTAAACATATTTGTATACGTCATATTATTATGTGTTGTATATGATAAGTATATAATAACATAATGACATTTTATAGAGGTAAAAAAAGTTTATGGGTTTATACGGACGATTAAGTTTAAGTGTCGATATATTACAAGAATACATAGTTACATAGGTGGAGATTTGATTGAATTTTGGGGGGGCTTAAATGTTTCTTGGCAAGATTTTGGCAATTGTTGCAAAATAAGCACCTATTTTAATATTTTATGCTATGAAAAATGTTTAATAATTTTGGGGGGCTAAGCCCCCCCCCAATCTCCACCTATGCATAGTTACATCATCTTCGTTTGTCAATGAGAAAAATAATATGTACAATACTACCTAATCATCAACTGAAAAATTGCATTTGTTTGTGAAGTTATCTTCTTTGACCTAATTATACCAGACTATAATCGTAAATTGTAGGGCTCAATTTTTTGCAATCGTTAATCGACTTTGAAATTTTGTAAGTTAATCGATTAAAATATACCTATATACGGTCCAAATCGACTGGAGGCTTTTTTTACACTAGTCCTTCTCCCGAGCACATGTCCAAATTACACTGAGAAAAAAATGTTTTTGGAATTTTTGTGAGTTCGTTGATTTGAAACTATGCCCTTTGGTCATACTCTACAACTAACAATCGGTCCGGTGTAATTTAGACGATGAATAATTATGATATTAAAAAAAACTGTTTCCGAGAAAGTTGATATTATTTAATAGAAACTTTTGAAAGTATCTCTCACCATCCCAACTATAGTTTTTGTACTTGTGAGCGATTATATTATATTCATCAATTAAGTGAACAAAAGCTGACTCTGTAACTCAATGTGGCAAGATAGATTTACCAACGTATCGTTGTTACAAGGTTTATATTAAATAATCCGTTTATTAGATTCGAGCTTATAGCTCAGTTGGTGTCACATTACTATAATGTATTTTAAGTTGATATGGCGCTATTGAATTATGCTGAAAAAAAAGAACGAAGTAAATGTGTAGGTATATCTAGGTACTCGATGAATTTGTGAATATTTATTATACGTTAAAGCTGACGGTACTATTATACCTAGTTGATAAATTCTTGGCTAAAACATGACCGCTTAAGTTGATACATTGATTTTTGATAACCCACAAGATTTACTTTCAGTGGAAAACTTGAATTGTGCCTAACAACTGTAGGTGCACCTGCCTAAGCGTATCGATAACATACTTTGTCATATAATATTGTTATGATCACATTAGAATAACTAAAAAAGAGGAAATGGTTGCTCTGTTTCCCGCTACGAACGTTTTGAGTTGTGAAAAATGGCTATCTATTCAGTATTCACTCCGAGTATACATGCTCGCATATACCGCCGAGCGCGTATCACTATAATGCGGCACACACACACGCACACACACTACACACACTCATATATTATATATGTGTGAGTAGACTTTACATATTATGCTATATATATAAATACGTTCGTATGCGTATAGGTGCGCGTATAAACTATACATACAAGAACACTCACACACAAGCGCACGCGGCGGGTGTGTGTGCGTGTGCGCTCGTATTATATAATGTATATACATATATATTATGCACCCGCGTTTAAACAAAGGGAGACAAGAGATATTAGAAAATTAATAGGGTTTTTTTTTTCTCCAAGAGATATACAATGATCGAACGGTATCAAAAGATCTCTCGCTTCCAATGCGTCGGACCGCATTCCTATGCATTTCCACTGGGGTAATACGCTTTGAATAACTAAAGCGGACACGAAATAATAAACTACATTTATAACCGTACATGTAGCAATTAGGCTCGTATATATCTTATAAACGCGTACGAAGGCAATATTATATATATATAATTTAATGCACACACGCACGTATANNATGTATTATTGTCATAATATTATTTGCGGGTGCGGAATTATCACCACGGAGGCCAGGGAGATATCGACATTTGCGAAATATAACAATCATATTACGAACGAGCACAACCATGCGAAACCACCGAGTGTGATCGTTTAATATAATATCACGAACTGCCGATTGTCGGGAAAAAAAAAGCGAAATAGAATATTTATATTTTTGATTTTATGAATTCCTAGGGGTGAGTGGTTTTTTTTACATATATTCTTCACACATTGACGACTTGCTGGAGTATACTTGTACACTTTTGGCTGCAAGAATTTAGGCCTCAACATTTTTTACACAGTAGCCCTAAAGAAAAGAACGGCCGAAGAAGACATTTTAAATATTGCCAAAAAAAAACTGCGATTTGACGGTAACCGTCAGCGCGAGATCTACAGGTGGGAAGTTCGAGAAAAATGTTTGCATTTCTTTTATGACTCTTAATATTATACATGTATGTAGATCCAAGATTTTAATCTGCTACCTATTTGTATTAAACCGGTAACTAATAATAATGGTGCTGTAATACATAATATACATTAAAAAGTAGTATTGGGGATTATTTTTAATATGTGTGTGTGTGTGTGTGTGAGTGTGTGTGTGGTGATTACAAACCTGACTGATCTTGAAACTATTTTACGAGCAGTTTTGACAAAACGTTTATTATATTTGGTTACAAATTATGCCAATACCTATAATAACCTTGATCTTAATCATTATTATAGTCACGACACACTATTTATTTTATTTTTTACTCTTTATAAATTATAGCTATGTCAACCGAGTATAATATAGTGTTATATGAATTACATACTATATAATACGAGTTGGGGTAAATCGTATAATGTTGGTTGAATTCGGTAATTTAAGATGTGTCGAAAATTTAAATATTATTTTTTCGGTCATAAATTATATTGATACATATTATGTATAAAATATTTTTCACACATATAATATATATAGTATATACTATATACTATATATAATGGAATATCTGTAAGAATGCGTTGAAGTGATAAATATTTAGAAACTTGAATATTTAATATTATTTACTGTAAACATTTTATTTTCACACTTTAACAATCCAACAGAATAACAGGAGAGCGTGTGAGTATATTGTAAAAGTTAAAAAAAAATAATATGTCGGTAGTTTACGTTGTTCAAAGTAATAAAATACATCAAATTGCTAAAATTATTTAAAATTATCAAACACAAAATTATTTTTTCAATAACGTTTTATTAGTATAGGCTACTATAGGTAGTATAATAATAATTGATTACATTATTTACATTACAATACCTACGTACGATATATTACCGTATAAATATTAAATATAACGTATAATTGAATGGTTAGTGGTCACCGGTTAAGAACAATTAGACGAGACTAAGGATAATGTTGAACACATGGTTATGATTTAATTTGAAAAATTGCATATCATTGTTACTAAAAAAAACCTGTTAAAATTAACATTTTCAAATACATAATATCTGCAATGGCAAGAAATATTGTATTTATAACATTAATGTTTCTATTTACACCGTATTATGCCTGCACAATATGCACGATAAATCTTCGGTTAAATAATTTTATGCTTGAACAATATTATTATACATACATATAGTACCTACAGGTATACAACTACTACAGCACGTTAATTATTATTATTCGCATGCCTATACGTCTTTCGAGGAAAAAATTGCGTTTGTAAAATAATAATATTTAAAAATAAAATATTAAATAACAGCGGCGGCTCGTATTCATGGGACGTCGATGCGATAATATGTCATCTGACATAAACTCTATCCCGCAGTAGGTACTATATTATGGCCAGTAAGTTACACAATAATATATAATATTATAGCAGGTACAACACATCTACATCTCGATCTACATGGCAATTTTATAACGCTCAAATAATAATATAATATATAATAAAACATAGTACGCAAACTACGTGTACAATGTCATATTACGTGTTGCATTGCGCTACAATATACTGAAGGTACCTACAGCACATCAGGATAAATTATGATATTATTATGCACCGACCTCCATAATATACAACAATAATGTTATTATATTAATAAATAACTACTTTTCGGTAGGTATATAATACTATAATATAATATAGTCATGTTGTACAATGTTGTTGAAAATATTTTGTGAGTGTACTAATGATTAGTTTACTACCCGACAGGTTTTACGATATAATAATTTTGTCAATGGAACGGAATAGAAGTGTCAATTATGTACCTACCTGTTTCTCATTTATTACTGTAGATACTGATATTTATTTAATGTAGTCATTTATTTTATTTTATTTTCATAATTTATATGAGAACTAGTCGTTAACAAAGTTATTTCTGAAAAAAAAAATGAGACACTAAAATGTACGATTATAATATATAGTCTTAACTGGACGCGATGCGTACCTATAGGTTAATAATATGATGAGCGTTGTACATTATATTATGTACGAGTATAATATATTGCATAATATACAACGTATTTATTGTACTTATTAATACAGACGTTTAGAAAAGATAATATTACACATAGAAATGCGCGTAACTTTGTGATAGTATTTCTCATCGTAAAAAAAACAATTTAAATGTAAAAAGAAAGCTAATAGATTTCTAAAGACTATTGAATAAATCACATGACATACGTGCGTGGTTTTTTCTCATATCGATGTTATTATTCTATATCAATATAAATATTATAGGCATGATAGAAACATCATATTTTCAAAATGTATATTCTATAAGACATAACTGAATTAATAGTTAAGACATTGTTTAGATATGACATATTATGGGGATGGGTATACGTAGGTATTGGCTATTATACAATATTACGTACATATTAAACTGTTAAGGCGGTCTGAGAAGTTATATTATTGAAGTTGCATGATTTTTCCCATGTCTTCATTTTACAACCATATGTTGTAAGCAATTCGTATAAGTTTTTATTTTGCATACTTTGATATTCATTTTTAAAATGTACATATTTATTTGTAAATGCATATTTAGTACAAAATATATGGATTTTAAATGGAATTTTGAGCAAAATATTATATCCCTAAATGTTTAGCTAAATGTTTTTGTCAAACCTTTAAGTGCTCGTATCAGAAATATGTATATTGGAAAAAAGTGTGTCTATAATTATCATCTGACAATATTTTGGGCATGACTGACAAAACAAGTTTTTTTCTTTAGCGCTATTAATTCTTAAAAAAAATATACGAGAATAATAATATGTAATTAGAAAAATACCCTCACCACATAAAAATCTTTACAGACGCAACGAAATCTCCAAGTGATACTGGCTTTGATTTTGTAGAAAATAATAAAACCTCAATGCTCAAAACACGATCTGAAACTATCATTTTCTCTGCCGAAAGCTAAGCCATCGAAAAAGCAATCACACACGCTGCAGTGAACTTAGTTTTTTGATCAAATACTCATTACAAATGACTTTCTTAGTGCACTCATTGCTCTAAAAAAGCCCTTACTCCGAAAGTTAAATCATCCAAACTATTCTAGAATTGTGAATTTATATAGATCCCATTGCACACTGGCATAAATGGCAACGATCTAGCTGGCAAAGCAGCCAACGAAGAAACAATATTTATTAGCTCGGTTATAATTGATAAAATAACACAACAAGACGCATAAAAAAATGAATTATCTAACAAAAACATACTGGCAAGATATGTGGGAGGAGACTCACCAATTTCAATCAAAATCAGAGAAATCAAAACATCTATCCTCTCATAAAACTCCCTAAAGTATGACTTAAATATGACCAGACACGAAGAAGCAGTTGAACACTTTCAACTTCACTTAACACACCTGTATTTTATAGCCAAAGAAGAACGCCAAACCTGAGAAATGTGCGACATACTATTGACTATCAGACACATCGTAATCGAACGCCCCAGGTTTAACAGCCCCAGACAAATTCTTGGAAACGCACTCATCATGAAACAAGCACTTGAAGAGGAAAATTCGGGAAATATCTTCACGTTTTCAGGGACATAGGTCTATCAAAGTTACTCTAACACAATTTATATTATCAATTCTATTCAAATATTTAGCATGCAGATGACCCTCGTAGAATTAAGTTTATTGTAAATTATGATAAAATAATGTGATTATATATAAAACCTTCAGGTCAACGACCTGCTGAAATCCTTATTAGCTCAATAAAAAAAAATGTATAGTTTATATTTTTGAGTATTTTTTCTCGAGTTACTATCAATAAATCTTTAGTAATTGTTACAAGGTTTTTTCTCCAAATATTTCAAAGAAAAAGTATGTACTTACTTATTATTAATCAATAATTAAAAATAATCGCATAATATTAATCTATATTATTTTCTTTCATAGTTTGCATACTTGACCTTTTTCTCTTATTGCAGTTGTTTGCACAAATAACTTCCAGGAATTATATAATGACATTGCGATAATATCACTACAAATCGAATTCCAAACGTAAATCGCGCAAGTATAAAATAATTCAATACTGCGATAAACGATCATATATACATATATATATATATATATATACCTATATTGATACGTATGTGTACATAGTGTATAATATAATTGATTATTGTAAACGTCGTGGCAATGTTAAACGTCCAGAGGTCGCAGGCTCTCGTCTAATAAGTATATTATTACAGAGAAGTCTTCCGCTGCCGTGCGCCGCCGACGACAGCCGCGCCGTCATTCATTTGTCATTCACCGTCGTCCCGCTTACGTATATTATCGTCGCCGCGGCGGCGCACCTACAGCTCTCGAGACAGCAGCACCAGCAGCGATGAATCCATCCGACGATCACGGGCCGTCAATCACGTTTAGGTACCCATACGCACGGACGGCGTGGTGGCAGATAAATAGCCAATTAAGTAAACATTCGAACGGAAAAAAAAAAACAACCGAAACGCACGTGGAATGATATACGCCGTAATAACAATAATAATAGTGCGCTATAATAATATCAATAACGGACGTGTGCGTGCGTTTCGAGCGGTTTTCTACGTGTTATTGCTATTGTGACTCGACGGGACTGATATTAGAATACTGTATCGTGGCATATCGTTGTTATTATTCTTGTGGACGACCGACGTCGTGAATTCGATTCCGCAAAACGCGATATTGTTACAACGACTGCTACATCATCTTGTTCTCGTGTTATACCTACTGTTCAATTGGGTGGGGGGGAGGGGAGGCGCACATCACGGATGTGCCAAATATTATCTATTATTGCTGCCGCATCCGACGTCCGTCGTACAATTATATATTATATTTGGCAGAGTGGCAGACCAATAAAAAACAGAAAAAAATAGGAACGCCAGTGTACACCCCCTATCTGCCGTCTCCCTCCCCAAATAACTCCGCTGGATACCGCTATAGTTTTAGGTTCTAAGTACACGGGTCTTGGATGCGTATTATTATTATAGTAGGCGTGTCATAATACAATAAATATTTTTATACTATTGTAATACTTTATGTTCACATGTTGTCAATTATACAATATAATATATAAAAAATGGAGGTTCGTAGGTATGATAAGTCGATTGTACAATATATAATAATATAATACCGATGAATGGAATAGTATTATAGAAGAATTGGGCACGGCGAAAACGGTTAGAGTTGGAAATTTTTCCTGTGAACGTGGGTTGACCACTTGCAGACTGGACGATGTGCCATGCCTCTGGGGTGAAGGTTTCGGGATTACTTTGAAAGTTAATCGAAAAATCATATAATACAACATCGAATTTTCAAAATGGATCCTAGTGAAATGTAAGTATTATATGTGTATCGATGTTTTTCTGGTGCCTTAGATACAACGAAAATATAGAGAAAATAAAGTCGATTAGTAGAAATAAATTCCAATTGAAAACTAGTGTCTCTATTTCGTATTATGTGATTATTATTTTCTGAACCGCCACAACTTGTAATATTTGCTAGTATAAATGGAATCAGTTTCTATATAAATAAAGAGTTTTAGTCCGAACATTTATTATTTTAAGTGATCCCCATTACACACTGCAGTACGATTATAATTTATAATAATTATCGATGTAATATTTTTTTTCTATTTCGCTGATTTCGTTTCCTCGACTCAAAAACTGGTCGAGATAATAATATAAATACCTATGTTTCCTTTTATATAGGTATTATTATTAATATTATTATAATGAGGTGAGGTATAAATTGCATATTGATGACGGGAACATGTGCATGTGCAATTCGATGTACGAGCACGGTACCTATATATAGGTACATATTTTAATATTATTATGAGATATTATGTGAGCCTCGCCGACCTGAGTATAATTCGATTTCGAAGTGGGTGTTTCGATCCGCCGAACCGTGTGCTCTCCGGCCACAACGGGTTTGCCGACTCGGCTTTCACGACGATGATCGCTGAAAACGGCGGCGTTCAGAACGGTTTGAAACCGTAAATTATATGCAGGTACCTACGACACGGCGACATTCGATTAAAATCTCGCCGAAGGTGTGCGTTTAGAATTTTTGTTTTATTTTTTTCCCCCGAGGGGTGGATAGCCGTCGCAATAATTACACGGCAGACACTCGGTGGTCCCATAAGGGTAGGGCAGATCTTATCCACCTGTTAGGCAAAATAAAACTACGTACGACCATAGAGTGTACAATTTTATAGGTGGCTATAGCAGACAGATTGATTTGAACACGTGTTTTTCGATATTTTAAAAGGAAAATTCTAATTAATATTATATGCTTTCACATTCACACGCAATAGATCATTATGTATTCGTATCCATCTTTGTCGTCTCCTCCTCAACTCACCTGCCCAATGTCTTCAACCGCTGCAGGTCTCTGCAGCTCTGCCGCTCTCTAATGTAGGTCGATTAATATAATAGGGCACATTCTGATCCTGTGCAGCCCTAAGATATTTGGCAATTATTGGACAAACTGTCCGCCAAATCTCCGGGTTTTCTTTGGGGTCTTGTTCTATTTATACCACTTTTTTTTCTGTTTATATCGGCGGACCGCTCTCCAATTGCGTGTGTGTCCAAACCACTCTACGATTTTATTATACCGATAAACGCTAAAATCTTTGGTCTGTAATGCACAACTGTC